>JAFMOC010000461.1:152500-202184 GCA_019802505.1 Corydoras sp. C115
GATTCGGACATGGGGATTCGAACCTATCTATAGGATAGTAGGCAATTTCGGACGCAGCCAATGACTTCCAGCAATACAACAGGCACCCCACACTCTCCATTATCAAGCTGTGATATGAATTAGGACTCTGAATTTGGACTCCTAACCCAAAGTGTCAGCGAGTGTGATTACCGTGAAGCGATCACACTGTAGTCTACCTGTCGGTTCCGGGGTCCTGGGTAAATAGCTCGGTGCTGTTTCCTCGTTTTTGCACATTTCCATCCTCTCCCAATTTAACCAGAGTTCCCGAGCACGGCTCTGACCTTTGACTCCCCGCCTCCGCTGCCGCACTCTCCTTTGTCGTACCACCATTTGTTTTTCAATTTATCCAGAAGCCCCTGCTCGTTCAGTTTTAGCACCGCGAGGTTTACCGCATTTCTTAAACAAACCATAAAACAAATTCGTCAGACAGCACGGCGGGGGGGGCGGGGCTGCTGCGGGCCACGCCCCCCCGACCAATCGCATAGAATGCAGCATCGGGTCATACAATCCATTCATCAATGAATCAATGAGGCAGTCGATCATTCAGTGGCTCAACGACTGCATCGAAATTCCTAGTGAGCATCCTGATTTCCAGTTTATTAGGTGGCCGAGCTCTGAATCGAGTCCTTTACAGGGCAGGAGGCGAAAATTGAGGAGGCTTAGCCATGGCGCCAATTGCCATCTACCCTTGGCCCACCCTTGGCCGTGAATTGGACCTTTTAACAGGAAGGGGGGAAGCAGACAGATTATAAGTTAGAGGTATTCGCATGCGGATCTCATCCAGTGCATCATCACCTTGCATTCGCAATGGCCAAAATACGCCACATTCCGAAAGTGCTCCGAAGCGTTCAGGAATCAGTGCACCAAATGGCATGCATTGAACATCGACTGATTAGAAGTGGGATATCAGGGTTGGTCATGACACAGTCAGGTTGCAGAGATCACTCATTCAATCAGTGAGAACAGGCCGGTGCTCAGCGAGGCAAACGCTGATGGCAGACCTCAGCTCAGTACGAGTTTACAGATTCGTCCGTTCCTCAATTTAACACAGCGGCCTCGTTTCAAATTCAAAAGAGAAGGCCTAGAATGCCAAAGAGCCGCGTCGAAGCGGCCAGTCTGCCGAAGTTTGCCTCCCTGAATACCGTTTGGTCATTAAAACAACAGGTTACAATTACTTGAGCGTCGTCCTTCAACCTCAGAACCATTGGTTTACCGTATTTTCTAGAATGTAGGTGCAGCAGGGATTCATATACCGTACGGAATCTCTAAATGGCAGAAGTCCCGTTTCTTTTAAAGCGTTTACCTCATGTTTTCACCTCGACCTCAAATTCATCTAAAGGACAGCTGGAAAAGTATTTACCTCAGAGCTTCAATGATTCGATTGAAGGAGATTTTATTGGCATTTACGTAACGTGGTACGGGAAATGGAAACGAAGCATTTTACTCTAAAGTGGTAGAATTTTTAAAAATTATTTAATTTTGAATATTATGTTGATTTTAAAGCCTAATTGCTAGTTTACTGTCATGGAATGCAATAATGTGAGAGTCATATAAACTTCAATAAATTGGAATTGGAACCACCACAACATCAAATGATTAAATTATTCATTTATTGATCAGTTTTTAACAACCTATCAGTTTGGTTATTCCTCTGTTGTGTTATTTGTGTTTATTACACCCATTATTATTTTTTTTGGACAGTCCTAGGCTTGTGGCCTGAAGGTCCCCGGTTTGTTTCCCAGTCCCTGGTGTGTATATGTGTGTGTTTCACTGCATGAATGGGTCAAATATGGAGAAAAATGGGGCTGGGGCTTGTCGTTTCAAAATCTCATGTCATGTGATCATTACATTTGCTGTAATCCATCCATCCATTATCTTCTACCTTATCCTCTAGAAGGGTCGCGGGGGGTTCTCCATGCCCTTCCAGGGGAGAACATTTTGGGCGGTGGGCAGATACACCCAGGACAGGACACCAATCTATCACTCACACAAACACAATATATGGAGCAATTTAGAGAATTCAATTGACCTTGATCCGTGTTTTTGGACTGTGGGAGGAAACCGGAGAACTCGGAAGAAACCCAAGCGGACACGGGGAGAACATGGAAACTCCACCCAGATTGGGATAACGAACCGGGAATCCCTAGCGCTGAGAGGAGAACATGCTAACCACTAAGCTCTAGTGCAACCACGTGAGCCTTCAATTAAACATAAAATAGTCTACATGCCTCAAAACACATCTGGTAAAAATTTGTCAATGCTACATACATGTGAGGTTCTCCATAGAGAATAAATAGGAAACAAGCTGAGTCACAAGAAGAACCAGACAGGGGCGTAGAACAGCATTAGCCCTGCAGCTGGACCGGTAGGAACCGGAGGATTTGACAAACTCTCCGAAATAGACTTCTTTGGAGGGGGGGGGTGTCCTCTAACGGGAACTGTACTTAGTGCTGCTTGATTGGCGTTTGGCAGGGAATACCAAGATTGGGTGCCAATTGTACAGTTGCCAATCCTGGTATTCCCCACCGAACGCCAATCAAGCTGCACAATGCTGGGATGTGAGAACAGATCCCACTAGAGGAAGTCGAGCTCTTATGCCACACTAACAGAAACTGCTAGCTGAGCCGTAGTGTTTTTATCAGATGATCACCTTTGGCTTGGTTTCCAGAACCTGTGGGGAACCAAGAGTGCCAGACCTCAGCCAGTAGTGACCCACATCTGTTTGATATTGTGGCTCCGCTGAAGTATGTATGGGGCACCCACCTGCAGAGCATCATGGGAATTTGTTATGGGGAGCTAAATAAGTGCACTGAAACACACACACACTGGTGAAGTGAGCATATGTGTCTGGAGTGGTGGGAAGCCTTGTATACAGCGCCCAGGGCTAGGTGCCTTGCCCAAGGGCACTTCGGCCATAGTACTTGGTGGAACGGGAATCGAACCGGAGACCTTCGGGTCACAAGGCTGGATCTATGTTATGACTTTGTTATTTGGGAAATGGGGCATTGGGAATGCTTTGGGTCCATTTTGGGGCTAAAGTTCTGTTGTTCGGGTTACCGTGGATGTGTTCGGTTGGCGGGGTAACAACCTGAGTGCCGGGAGCACATTAAAGTTTTGCTTCCTCAATAATTTACATTAAATTTAGTCATTTAGCAGACGCTGTTATCCAAAGCGACTTAGAGTGAAGGTAAGAGGGGGCGGGCGTGGTTAGCAAGAGTGTTTAGCATGTTCTCCTCTCAGCGCTAGGGATTCCCGGTTCGAATACCAATCTGGGTGGATTTTCCATGTTCTCCCCTTGTCCGTGTGGGTTACCATGGATCAAGGTCAATTGACTTCTCCAAATTGCCCCATATAGAGTGTGTTTGTGTGTGTGAGTGTGTGCCCAGTGATAGATTGGTGTCCTTTCTCCCCTGGATGGGCATGAGGAACCCCCCCACCCCTCGATGCAAGTAGAGGATAAAGCGGAAGATAATGAATTAATGAATAAATATTCGAGTCTTCGTGAAGTGACGGTCTATTTTGTCTCCGCGTGGGTTTCCTCCGTGTTCTCCGGTTTCCTCCCACAGTCCAAAAACATGGGTCAAGGTCAATTGAATTATCCAAATTGCCCCATATAGAGTGTGTCTGTGTGAGTGAGTGAGTGAGTGTGCCCAGTGATATATTGGCGCCCTGTCTTGAAACCAAGTTCTTTTCATGTTATTTGGTGGAGTGTGTTTAATAACAGCAATTTCGGTGAAAATTAAATCTGATCCTGGTAGATCACATGACCTGTCCACTGGAAAAACTAGATGACGGGCGGACAAAGTGTGGACACACCTGCCATAGGGAAACAATAGCACCATGTTTCATCTGAAGATCTCTTAACATCTGGCCACACTAACCCCTTATATGAAATTTCCGAATATGATGTTAATTGCTGTGATCCTTCTTTCAATTTTTTATATTTAAATATAGACCCAACTCCATCTGTTTCTATCCTGCTTGTGATCGGTGTTTTTGACAAGAACCTCTGCACCTTTGCTGCACAAAATTCTGGAAAATACGGCAATAACACATGTGAGGCGACATCTGGTGACAAAAACATATTTTTTTTCCCTTAAAGAACTTGTTCGGGTTAACATATATCATATTAAAAAGCATATTAAGCTGGCTGACTGACTCTCTTAGAACCCTGCATGTTGCCTTGGTTACATCCTGGTCCCCTTGGTTGCTGGGAAACTTTCCATACTTGCATAACATCACCCTGACATTGAGTTGCCATGGTTACCTTCTCCTACAGGGTACTGTTTCCAGGGTTACCATGCTATATTTTTCTACCCTTATTATCTGGTTACCTAGGAAACCATAATCTTAGCAGCCTTCCCATCTCACTAACTTTATTGGCCTTGCCGTCCTACATTCCTTAACTCCTAAGTTGAATTCCTACTCAACACCTCCCTATTGTCCATACTGTTCTGCTTACCATCCCTTTCTACCCTTCCGTCCTCCTTCCCCTCCCTTGGTTAGCATCCCTTGTTTCCTCCACTGGTCTCCCTCCATCTTAACCCTCACTAAGGTCTTTCCCTGGTTACCCTGGATCTCTTCTTGCCCTGCTTCCCTTTCCTGGCTCTTCCTGGCTGTAGTTTGGCACCTAGTTTACCTCCTGGGTCCGACCTACATCAGGGTAGGTGGGATACTATAACAACATGGAGCATATTGTTATACTACTCCACCCACCTTAAAGCAGATCCTTTGGGAGTGGCGATGCCGTAGCCCTTGGAGTCAAGATTGCCTCCAACCTTCATGGTGTCGCATGGCTTGCGCTGCTCAATGTACTCGTTCATGGTGGACTCTAGTAGGTAGGCGTATTTGCCCTTGGACTTGCGCACTCGCAGCACCCCCTCTACCGTGTTCTTTACAAAGACGGAAGGCTCTGCGCTTTTCATGTACTGCCACATCTTCTCGAACAGAGCGATCTTTGATCTCTGCGGGGCATCAGAGAATAAAACACATGAGACTGGTGGTGAAATGGAGTGCAATATATAAAGTCAGTCTGTCACTGCTGCATTAAAGCCTGTCTCTTTTAGAGTTTTGGATAGGTTTAAGTGTGGATACCGTTTGTGACCCAGTCACCAATGTTTGGTGAGACATTCATTATTCATTCATTATCTCCCGCTTTATCCTCTATTAGGGTCACAGTGGGGTTCCCCATGCCCATCCAGGGGAGAACGTCTCGGGCGCTGGGCAGATAGACCCAGGACAGGGCGCCAATCTATCACTGGACACACACTCACTCACACAGACACAGTATATATGGGGCAATTTGGAGAGTTCAATTGACCTTGATCCATGTTTTTGGACTGTGGGATGAAACCGGAGGAAACCCACGCAGACAAGGGGAGAACATGGAAACTCCACCCAGATTGGGATTTGAACTGGGAATCCTTAGCGCTGAGAGGAGAACATGCTAACCACTAAGCCACCGTGGTTAGATATTTAAAATATAGTTAAAAATTATTGACACCAGTGGGCTGTTATTAATGTTTACCAATGGTCCCTCAGCCTGTAGGTGAGTTTCTAATTTTTGAGTGTGTTCCACTTATGACTTACCTTGAAGAACTCTTTAGTGGAGCCCGCATCCAGTGTTCCGTATGCGATCTCGGTCTGCTTGGCGAGGTCCTCGGCGCTCTCAATGGGTGAGACCATCCTCTCGACGGTCAGAAAAGCTGCCAGGTTGGCCGTGTAAGACGAGATGATGATGAGCGTGAAGAACCACCACACGCCGCCAACTATTCGGCCGGATAGGGACCTACATTCAGCGAGACACTGTTATATATGGATTCTTATTTATAAACTGACTGGCTGTTCGGAAATTCGGAAAAACACTGGAAATCAAGAGAGACGTTATGACATTTCAATAGACGCTTGATTAAAATTAAATAACTACCCCACTATACACAAATATAAACGAGTTGGGGGACAAGAAGGGAACCGGAGAACCCGGAGGAAACCCAAGCGAACACGGGGTGAACATGGAAACTCCACCCAGCGCTGAGAGGAGAACATGCTAACTACCAAGCCACCGTGCCGCCCACTCACGTTCATATGTGTGCTAATACAAATGAACACATGAGTGAATACTTTTGGCAAGCAGTCCAAATGATTGGGTTCATACGGTCACATGATGACTGGCAGTCCTGCAGGATGCCTTCAATGGACTTAGTCCATCCTGCAGGATGCCTTCAATGGTAGTTTTCCAATTGTTAAATATGGTCACATGATCACCACACAATCTGTACATGGCTGTCCTACACTGTTGATGCTGCCCCCCCCCCCGCTCAAGGAGGAAGAGTCCCCCACTGAGTCTTGGTCCTCACAAGGTTTCAACCTTAAAATATCAACATAACAGGGAGTTTTGACTTGCCACTGTCTTGCTCTTTGGGAGTTTAAAGGCGTACAACACTGTGAACTGCTTTGTGACAATGTACTATGGTAAAAATCGCTCTATAAATAAATGACTGAGGTGTGTCGGCGTTCACGTTAGTCGTGCTGTTTACATTTTGATTTGTTTGTGTATGTGGGGGTAACTACTCAGCTGTCCGCGAGCAGCAAAGTGCTGTAAGTCGTGTATTTACCAGCAGGCGGTGTGCAGTAAGTCGCCCAGAATGTGGGTCGTAAGCCATAGCTGCTTCCCAACGACTATAGCAGTGTAGCTCTGGTCCCATAAGCGGACACGCTTGGGCACGGGGGGGAAGACGGTTGGGAGGACGGGAGCTGCTAACACTGTTATATATGGATTCTTATTTATAAACTGACTGGCTGCTCAGAAATACGGAAAAAACACTGGAAAAGAGAAAGACGTTATGAAATTTTAACGGAAGCTTGATTAATATGACTAACTAGCCCACTATACACAAATATAAACGAGTTGTGGGACAAGCTAGGACCTTCTAGAGAAGAGATAGCAATCCCTGTTATAAGCATATAGCATTAGCGTCACAACAAACTGAGAGAAATATGCAGCTGAAACACGGTACCCCTCCAAGAGGTGAGGAACCACTGACCTTGTGCGCCCTACAGCTCACCACTGGAATGGTACGTGTTCACGTAAGAAACCTCCGACCATGGTTCTAACCCTCCACCTTTGATCGAAGGTTCCTAATCCTGCGTTTGCACCGTGCTGTTCTATTAGCTACAGTACCGTAGCGTGACGGAGGTCGAAGCACGAGCAGCAGGACTGTGAACACATGACCACCACAGCATTGTTACATGAACCTCAGGAGCACAGAGTCAGGCTAAAGCACAAGCACAACCCACGCGGTAGCCAGCACACTGTCCAGCATGGACTGGCGCACCAACCTTGGCGAAATATCGCATCCCTGCTGCATAAAAGCGCCCAGAGAGAACCAGAGACTATTAAAGATCCCGAATTCATTATTGGACTCGCTGGCGCCCAGCTGGCCGTCCTCGAATTCCTCGGTGTGCCACTCGTACGGGCTGAAGCGGCTAACCAGGAAGAGCACCACGCTGACCCCGATGTAGGCGAACACGATGCACATCCAGATCTCGTAGGCCAGCGGGTCCAGGAAGGAAAAGACGCCAGGTTTGGATTTCTGGGGCTTCTTGATCATGATGGAGATTCCCAGGCTCATGAAAGGTTTGGAGAAGTCGATCACCTCTTCGCGCACCAGCGTGATGGTCAGCGGTGCGACGGCTATGTCAGCTTTCTAAAAGCAAAAGTAAAAAAGAAAAAAAAAAAATTATACATTAAAATGAATAAAAAATTTATAGAAAAAAAATATATACAAATTTATTTAATTAAAATTCATTACAAAAATCATTAAAATATATTAAAAATACTTTTTAAAAATTCATCCATTCCCCATGCCCATCCAGGGGAGAACATCTCAGGCACTGGGCAGATACACGCAGGACAGGACGCCAATCTATCATTGGACACATACTCACTCACACAAACACACTCTATATGGGGCAATTTGGAGCATTCAATTGACCTTGATCCATGTGTTTGGACTGTGAGAGGAAACCAGAGAACCCGGAGGAAATCCACGTGGACATCTATAGCTGGGCACACATTCACTCACACAGATTCATTAATACTCATTAATTTTTGTATTTCAATGAGTTTTGTTTCAATGCACATTGGCGTAGTGGTTAACGAGTTCGCCTCTCGGTGCTTGGGATACAGCTTAGAGTCCTGGTCTGGGTTTCCATGTTCTTGCCATGTCCATGTGAAGTTTTTCTGGGTTCTCCAGGTTCCTCCCACAGTCCAAAAACGTGGATGCCCTAAATTGTCCAAATTGTGTGTGTGTGTGTGTGTGTGTGTGTGTGTGTGTGTCTGTGTGAGGGAGCAATGGATTGGCGACCTGTCCTGGGTGTATCTGCCCAGCCCCCGAAACGTTCTCCCATTGATGTGCATAGGGAACCCCACCTTCCTATGCTATTGCTTGAGTATTTTATTAGTAAAGAACACTGAAGCAGAACATCTATGTCTTGAGCAGTGTCTGATGGGTAGGCACCTGGATGGGGAAACTCTTGTTGATGCTACAACATCAACATAAACATTCGGGGTATGAGGAACCAACCCCCCTCCCATGATCCTAATATAGGATTAAACAGAGGCTAATGGATGGATGGAATTAAAGATTCTCTACAATCCCACTTACCCCATACACTAGCTCGCCAACCATGCCATTCCAAATCTTGGTATCAGCATCCCTGGCACCATACTTTCCGTCTCCTACAATCTTCAGCTGGTACTTGAAGCCACAGTGCTTGGCGATCTCAGCAGCCAAGTCCACGCAGTATCCCTCGTAACGTTCGTTATCTGTAAACAACTCGGCGTTCTTCTTTAGCATCACATAAGGCGCTTCCTGAGACCACACAAGATCGACTGGATGTAGGCTATCCAAGGGCAAAGGTATCACTGTTCAATATGAACCATGTTTAACTTCCACTTACCAGGATGGTTGTCACAATAACCGTCTTGTTCTCCATGCCCATAGTGTCGTTAGGGAAAAGGTCTGATTTAGTGACCACCATCTTGTCCAGCTCTTTCCAGTAACCAATCTGATGGACAAAAAAGACAAAGACATATTCTGGTCAACTGCGCTGATCAGCACTTTTATTACAATACAATATCAGAAGCACTTATACACACACACACACACACACACACACGTTCTGAATCCCAATCTCTATCCCCGTACAAGTGACCCCATCTCTTTCTCTCTATTCCCAACAATGGCGTGTGGCCACGCCCCCGTTCCTCAATCATGTCTCATTTAAATGTACGTTACCCATCCATCCATTATCTTCCGCTTTATCCTCTAGTAGGGTCACGGTAGGGTTCCCCATGCCCATCCAGGAGAGAATGTTTTGGGCGCTGGGCAGATACACCCAGAACAGGGCGCCAATCTATCACTGGGCACACACTCACTCACACAAACACACTCTATATGGGGCAATTTGGAGAATTCAATTGACCTTGATCCATGTTTTTGGACTGTGGGAGGAAACCGAAAAACCCGGAGGAAACCCACGTGGACACGGGAGAACATGGAAACTCCAACCAGATTCAGAAGAGAACATGCTAACCACTAAACCACCGTGCCGCCCTAAATGTACGTTACATTTAACTTTGTTTTATAACTTTATTTTATAATGGGGGCGGGTCAGGGTGAGTGACTGGCGTACTGTTACCATAACTATGACATAATGACTACGATATAATATTGCTGTCTGTTTTTATTTCTTTGCTTTGAGTCTGGTCTAGAGCATAGGTGTCTCGAGGATTTTCTTTTAGATTATGCCTCTCACAGTGGACATGCACCTAAGATGAAAATTTCAGACCACTCCATGATTTCTAAGTGGGAGAACATGCAAAGTCGCAGGGTGTTCAATACTTATTTTATATTTAAAGTAAATTTAGTAATGTGAAGTAGTTCAGTATAAGTTTTATATTTTATATCATTTTTCCTGATGGTATGGTGGCTTAGTGATTAGCATGTTCTCCTCTCAGCGCTAGGGATTCCTAGTTTGAATCCCAATCTGGGTGGAGTTTCCATGTTCTCTCCGTGTCTGCGTGGGTTTCCTCCGGGTTCTCCGGTTTCCTCCCACAGTCCAAAAACAAGGATCAAGTCAATTGAGTTCTCCAAATTGCCCCATATAGAGTGTGTGTGTGAGTGAATGTGTGTCCAGTGATAGATTGGTGCCCTGTCCTGGGTGTATCTGCCCAGTGCCCGAGACGTTCCCCCCTGGATGGGTATGGGGAACCCCCCCGCGACCCTAATAGATAGGATAAAGCGGAAGATAATGGATGGATGGACAGTGATGGAAGAATAAATTGGTTTCTCGGTGTGGTAGCTCAGTGGAGCTAGGTTGAAATCCGACAAAGAGTGTCCACATACATTTGGCCTAATTGTCTGTTTGGAATCTAAAGCGTTGGAACGTTGTCATACCTTCACTGGACCGCTGTTTTTCAGCTCCATGATGTTCACCGAGAAGTTCACTCTCTTGCCATATTGGTCAAACTGAATGTTACCCGTCAATCCGTCCACACGCACCTACAGGCAGCAACGAAGTATGAAAACAATGTCAATATAAAGATCAGTCTCCTTAAAATAATATTACATTGCTCTTGGAATTTTGTGATTATAAAAGCGTACGTTCCAAATCGTCCAAAATTAATATTTATACTGTACATACAAAATAGAATAACAATGAGAAGGAAAAACATTCTAGTATTTGCTGCTTATTATAGAAAGGAACCTTGTGAGGACCGAGGCTAATAACTGCATGTATATCACATGAGCCACAATTCAATGCGGTACCCAATGTTGAGCGAATAACGTTCAAGGCAGGGTGAACATTCATTACGAATATGTAGAAAAGTGTCAGGATCTGTTACGTTTTGTCACCTGGTGTGGGTGGTTTTGGTTAGTAGGGGTGTCTTCAACTAAGGATTTTCATAGTCGAATCTGATTCGTCAGATTTTCCCTATAGTTGACTGATAGTCGAATCAGTTAAAATTTCACCACAAGATGGCGCTATAAGCGTGGTTTTTAAAAAAGATTTTTTTTTATATCTTGTTATATATTTTATATTGTTAAAGCGCACACATCATTTAAAAAAAATATTAACAGAAATTAGGATGATTTTATTTGACAAAAGGCTATATATATAACAAAAACACAGACATTTCATGTAAAAACTAATGCTTAGCAGCAGCCATGGGCACCCCCATGTGGTCAAAATGGTACATTCGACTATGAGGTTCATAGTCGACTACGGTTCTCCGAATCGAATCGTCGAATCAGCGAATATTGCAGCTCACCCCTATTGGTTAGCCCCGCCCCTGATTAGTTGCACCTGTTCCTGGTTCACAGACTCTATATATTCCTGGGTTATATATTCCGCTCTCACTTGCCAGTTGGTCTTGTCTACTCACGCTCTTGAAAGTTCTCGAAAAGCCTAGTCTAGTATTTCTGTTCTCGCTCTGTCTCCACGTTTTGTTTTGTTGGGTGTTTATTTTTAGTACAGTGATTATGTTTATTTTCTTGTGTGTTGTTGGTTCCCGGTACTCGTTCTGTTTTGTTTCCGTGTCGGCAGTTGCCGTACTTCCGCTGCCATCCACTACTCTCTCCGTTCTCTGTGTACAAGTGGATTGAGACGCTACCCCACGCGCTGACGTCAGGCCGCCTCTACCCCTATTTCGGCTGGTCCACCAGTGGTTGACCCACCTCACGTTGTGTGCAATAAAAACCTCCGACTGTATCTCTGTCTGCAGACTGATTCGTCCGAGTAGCGGATCCTACCACATAGTTGGTCAAGTGACCCTAACAGAAAAGAACCTGCCATTTTGACATTTAGGAACTTTGACATACGTCAAAACGTATGTAGCCCACAGCCGCAAATTAGCAGTTCAACTGTCTGCTTTTTCGTTTTTCCTTTTGTGGAACATATTAGGCACTTCCGAAGAGCTTTCAGTGATGCTAAAATTTGATTTGTTAAATGGTTAAACCAATTTAAACAGGGTAACTTCCAGACGAAGGGTGGTTACCAAGGCAACGGAGATGAAGAAAATGAGGAACTTGTCCTTGAAAAATACGTTTCCAATACTGAGGGTTAGATTAACGTTTCGTTATCTTGCCGCCGAACATCACAAATTTTAACAGAAGGGTAACTTCCAGATGAAGGGTGGTTACCAAGGCAACGAAAATGAAGAATCTAAGAAACTTGTCCTTGAAGAAATGTTTCAAAAACTGCAGGTTAAATTTACATTTTATCATCTTGCCCTCGAACATCACAAATTTAAACAGAAGGGTTACTTCCAGATGAAGGTTGGTTGCCATGGCAACAAAAATGAAGAAACTGAGAAACTTCTCCTTGAAACCACATTTTCAAAAACTGCGGGTTAAGTTAAGCGTTTAGTCATCTTGTCGACGAACATCACAAATTTATATAGAAGGGTAACTGGTAGATGAAGGTTGGTTACCACGGCAACGAAAATGACAAAACTTGTTAAAAAAATGTTTCAAAAACTGCAGTTTAGGTTTACGTTTTGTCATCTTGCTGCCAAACATCACAAATTTAAACAGAAGTGTAACTTCCAGATGAACGGTGGTTACCATGGCAACGAAAATGAAGAAACTGAGAAACTCGTCACTAACAAAATCATTTTGAAAACTGTGGGTTAGATTTACATTTCGTCATTTTGCCACCGAAGATCACAAATTCAAACAGAAGGGTAACTTCCAGATGAAGGGTGGTTACCAAGGCAACGATAATGAAGAATCTAAGAAACTTGTCCTTGAAGAAATGTTTCAAAAACTGCAGGTTAAATTTACATTTTATCATCTTGCCCTCGAACATCACAAATTTAAACAGAAGGGTTACTTCCAGATGAAGGTTGGTTACCATGGCAACAAAAATGAAGAAACTGAGAAACTTCTCCTTAAAAACACATTTTAAAAACTGCGGGTTAAGTTAGCGTTTATTCATCTTGTCGACGAACATCACAAATTTATATAGAAGGGTAACTGGTAGATGAAGGTTGGTTACCATGGCAATGAAAATGACAAAACATTAATGTTCTGTCAATGACAAAAAAAAAAAATGTTTCAAAAACTGCAGTTTAGGTTTACGTTTTGTCATCTTGCCACCGAACATCACAAATTCTAATTTAATACTTCCAGACAAATGTTGGTTACCAAGGCAAAGAAAATGATAAAAAATTGTAAAAAAAAAAACATTTCAAAAACTGCGAGGTTTATGTTTCATCATCTTGCTGCCGAACATCACCAATTTAAACAGAAGGGTAACTTACAGACAAAGGGTGGTTACCAAGGCAACGAAAGTGAAGAAACTGAGGAATATGTTGTTAAAAAATGCTTTAAAAACTGCGGGTTAGATTTACTTTTCAAGATCTTGCTGCCGAACATCACCAATTTAAACAGAATGGTAGCTGGTAGATAAAGATGAAGGTTGTTTACCATGGCAACGAAAATGAAGAAACTAAGAAACTTGTCCTTGAAAAAATGTTTCAGAAATTGTGGGTTAGATTCACGTTCCGTCATCTTGCTGCTGAAGATCACCGATTTAAATAAATGGGTTACTGGTAGATGAAGGGTGGTTACCAAGGCAACGAAAATGACAAAACTGAGAAACTTGACCTTGGGAAAAAATGTAAAGAATGGGTTAGATTTGCGTTTCATCATCTTGCCGACGAACATCACAAATTTTAACAGAAGGGTAACTTACAAACGAGGTGGTTGCCATAGCAACAATAATGAACTGAGAAACTTGTCCTTGAAAAAACATTTCAAAAACTGCGGGTTAGATTTGCTTTTTGTCATCTTGTCGCCAAACATCAGAAATTTAAACAGAAGGATAATTTCCAGGTGAAGGGTGGTTACCACGGCAACAAAAATTAAGAAACTGAGGAACATGTCCTTGAAAAAACATTTCAAGGACTGCGGGTTAGTTTTACGTTTCATCATCTTGCCGCCAAACATCACAAATTAAAATAAAAGGGTAACTGGTAGACGAAGTGTGGTTACCATGGCAACGAAAATAAAGAAACTGAGAAAATTGACCTTGAAAACATATTTCAAAAACTGTGGGTTAGATTTGTGTTATGTCATCTTTCCCTCGAACATCACAAATTTTAACAGAATGGTAACTGGTAGACGAATGGTGGGTACCATGCCAATGAAAATGAAGAAACTGAGAAACTTGTCCTTGAAAAAAATGTTTGAAAAACTGCGGGTTGGATTTCATCATCTTGCCGCCGATCTTTACCAATTTAAACAGAAGGGGAACTTCCAGACGAAGGGTGGTTACCATGGCAACGAAAATGAAGAATCTAAGAAACTTGTCCTTGATAAAACGTTTCAAAAACAGCAGGTTAAATTAGTGTTTATAAAATACTCAGGTCCTTGAAAATACAACATGTCCTTGAAAACACGTTTCAAAAACTGGGGCTTAGATTTGCGATATGTCATCTTGCCCTCGAAAATCACAAATTTAAACAGAAGGGTAACTGGTAGATGGGTGGTTACCATGGGTGGTTACCATGGCAACGAAAATGAAGAAACTGAGAAACTTGTCGTTAGAAAAAACGTTTGAAAAACTGCGGGTTGGATTTACGTTTCGTCATTATGGTTGGTTACCAAGGCAACGAAAATTACAAAAATTGTTTTAAAAAAAAATGTTTCAAAAACTGCTGGTTAGGTTTACGTTTCGTCAACTTGCCGCCAAACATCACAAATTTAAACAGAATGGTAACTTCCTGATGAAGGTTGGTTACCATGGCAACAATAATGAAGCATCTGAGAAATTTGTCCTTGATAAAACGTTTCAAAAACAGCAGGTTAAATTAGAGTTTATAAAATACTGAGGAACATTCATTCATTCATTGTCTCCCGCTTTATCCTCTATTAGGGTCGCGGTGGGGTTCCCCATGCCCATCCAGGGGAGAACGTCTCGGGCGCTGGGCAGATAGACCCAGGAGAGGGCGCCAATCCATCGCTGGGTACACACTCACTCACACAGACACACTCTATATGGGGCAATTTTGAGAATTCAATTAACTTGATCCATGTTTTTGGACTGTGGGAGGAAACCGGAGAACCCGGAGGAAACCCACGCAGACACGGGGAGAACATGGAAACTCCACCCAGATTGGGATTCGAACCGGGAATCCCTAGTGCTGAGAGGCGAAAGTGCTAACCACTAAGCCACCGTGCCGCCTACTGAGGAACATGTCCTTGAAAACACGTTTCAAAAACTGGGGGTTAGATTTGCGTTATATCATCTTGCCCTCGAACATTTAAACAGAAGGGTAACTGGTAGATGGGTGGTTACCATGGGTGGTTACCATGGCAATGAAAATGAAGAAACGTAGAAACTTGTCGTTAAAAAAAAAGTTTGAAAAACTGCGGGTTGGATTTACGTTTCATCATTTTGCCGCCGATCTTCACTGATTTAAACAGAAGGGTAACTTTCAGATGAAGGTTGGTTACCAAGGCAACGAAAATGACAAAAATTGTTTAAAATTTTTTTTTCAAAAACTGCTGGTTAGATTTACGTTTTGTCATCTTGCCGCCGAACATCACAAATTTAAACAGAAGGGTAACTTCCCGATGAAGGTTGGTTACCATGGCAACAATAATGAAGCATTTGAGAAATTTGTCCTTGATAAAACGTTTCAAAAACAGCGGATTAAATTAGAGTTTATAAAATACTGAGGAACATGTCCTTGAAAACACGTTTCAAAAACTAGGGGTTAGATTTGCGTTATGTCATCTTGCCCTCGAACATCACAAATTTAAACAGAAGGGTAACTGGTAGATGGGTGGTTACCATGGGTGGTTACCATGGCAACGAAAACGAAGAAACTGAGAAACTTGTCATTAAAAAACGTTTTATCTTCACCGAGTTAAACAGAAGGGTAACTTCCAGATGAAGGTTCGTTACCAAGGCGACGAAATTGACAATTTTGAAAAAAATTTTTTTTTCAAAAACTGCTGGTTAGGTTTACGTTTCGTCATCTTGCCGCCGAACATCACAAATGTAAACAGAAGGGTAACTTCCAGATGAAGGTTGGTTACCATGGCAACAATAATCTCAGCATCTGAGAAACTTGGCCTTGATAAAACGTTAAAAAAAAAAGCGGCTTAAATTAGAGTTTATAAAATACTGAGGAACTTCTCCTTGAAAACAAGTTTCAAAAACAGCGGGTTAGATTTACGTTTCATCATCTTGCCGCCGAACATCACAAATTAAAATAAAATGGTACTGGTAGACGAAGGGTGGTTACCATGGCAACGAAAATGAAGAACTTAAGAAACTTCTCCTTGAAAACAAGTTTCAAAAACTGGGGGTTAGATTTGCTTGTCGTCATCTTGCTGCCGAACATCACCAATTTAAACAGAAGGGGAACTTCCTGATGAAGGTTGGTTACCAAGGCAACAAAAATGACAAAAATCGTTAAAAAAAAAAAAAAAAAAAAAAAAAAAAAAAAAACATAAAAAAAAAAACTGCAGGTTAGGTTTACGTTTCGTCATCTTGCTGTGGAACATCACAAATCTAAACAGAAGGGGAACTTCCAGATGAAGGGTGGTTACCAAGGCAACGGAAATGATAAAACTGAGGAACATGTTAAAAAAACGTTTTAAAAACTTCGGGTTAGATTTACGTTTCATTATCTTGTGTCTGAACATCACAAATTTAAACAGAAGGGGAACTTCCAGGCGAAGAGTGGTTACCACTGCAACAAAAATGAAGAAACTAAAGAACATGTCGTTAAAAAACGTTTCAAAAACTGTGGGTTTGGTTTATGTTTCGTCATCTTGTCGCCAAACATCACAAATTTAAACAAAAGGGTAACTGGTAGACGATGGGTGGTTACCAAGGCAACGAAAATGAAGACACTGGTAAACTTGTCCATAAAAACTGTGGATTAGATTTATATTTCGTCATCTTGTCGCCGAACATCACAAATTTAAACAGAAGGGGAACTTCCAGATGAAGGGTGGTTACCATGGCAACGAAAATGAAGAAACTAAGAAAATTGTCCTTGAAAAAATATTTCAGAAACTGGGGGTTGGATTTATGTTCGTCATCTTGCCGCCGAGCACGGTGGCTTAGTGGTTAGCACATTCGCCTCTCGGCGCTGGGGATTCCCGGTTCGAATCCCCATCTGGGTGGAGTTTCCATGTTCTCCCGGTGTCTGCGTGGGCTTCCTCCGGATTCTCCGGTTTCATCCCAAAGTCCAAAAACATGTATCAAGTCAATTGAATTCTCAAAAATTGCCCCATATAGAGTGTTTCTGTGTGAGTGAGTGTGTGCCCAGCGATGGATTGGCGCCCTGTCCTGGGTCTAGCAGATACACCCAGGACAGGGTGCAAATCCATCGCTGGGCACACACTCACTCACACAAACACACTCTATATGTGGCATTTTGGAGAATTCAATTGACTTGATCCATGTTTTTGGACTGTGGGAGGAAACCGGAGAACACGGAGGACACAGGGAGAACATGGAAACTCCACCCAGATGGGGATTAGAACCGGGAATCCCTAACGCTGAAAGGTGAACATGCTAACCACTAAGCCACCATGCCACCCTGCCTCTTAAGATAAAAGATCTTCATATAATATTATTTTTTAATTTTATTTATACTTGCAACCCACATGCCATCATTAGACAGACATCATTTACGTAGGACAAAATACCAGGATGTTTTCCATGTCGCCGATAATCATGTGTAATTTTGACCTCACCTGTTTCAGAGCACGTTCTATCTCCACACCCTGAGCCCACGGCACTGCCGGATTGGCCAAGCAATCCCCGTTGTTACCGCGCCGACTGATGTCGATCCTTTGCTTGTGCAGGAAGCGGAAGGCTTCGGTCATCACCTGAACCGCGTCATATGTCAACGCTGACGTGTACTGAAAGAAAATACAACACACAGGTCACAAAGTTTGGCTAAATATTCAAAAACGCCTGATTTGTAAATACCCCGATGTGCTGGGTGATGGACTTACATTTTTTTTTTTTTTTAATTGTTGTGACATTTTTCTTTTAAAATCTCATTTTAAAATTGTAAACATGTAGGTGAGAATGATTAGTATGTCGGGCATCGATCAATCCATCCATCCAGGGTTGCGGGGGGGGGGGGGGGGGTTGGGGGGTTCCCCATGCCCATCCAGCCAATTATAAATAAAGGGCTGGGCTGGGCACACACTCACTCACACAAACACACTCTATATGGGGCAATTTGGAGAATTCAATTGACCTTGATCCATGTTTTTGGACTGTGGGAGGAAACCGGAGAACCCGGAAGAAAACCACATTGACACAGGGAAAACATGGAAACTCCACACAGGCTGGATCTCCAGCACTGAGAGGAGAACATGATAACCACTAAGCCACTGTTCATCCATCCATCCATTATCTTCTGCTTTATCCTCTACTAGGGTCTTTATCCTCTACCGGGGGGGGGGGGGGGGGGGGTGGTTCCCAATGCCAATCCAGGGGAGAATATTTTGGGTGCTGGGCAGCCAAAGGACAGGGCACTGATACACACACAATATATAGGGGCAATTTCGTGCAGCCAATTATAAATAAAGGGCTGGGCTGGGCACACACTCACTCACACAAACACACTCTATATGGGGCAATTTGGAGAATTCAATTGACCTTGATCCATGTTTTTGGACTGGGGGGGGAAACTGGAGAACCAGGAGGAAAACCACACTGACACGGGGAGAACATGGAAACTCCACCCAGGCTGGATCTCCAGCACTGAGAGGAGAACATGATAACCACTAAGCCACTGTTCATCCATCCATCCATTATCTTCTGCTTTATCCTCTACTAGGGTCGCGGGGGGGGGGGGTCCCAATGCCCATCCAGGGTCCCAATGCCCATCCAGGTGAGAATGTTTTGGGCGCTGGACAGATACACCCAGGACAAGATGCCAATCCATCACTGAGCACACTCACTCAAACAGACACACACACACTCTTTATGGGGCAATTTCGAGCAGCCAATTTACCTTGAATCTATTTTTTTTGGACTGTGGGAGGAAACCAGAGAACCCGGCTGAAACAATCATTATTTTCCGCTTAGTCCTATAGTAATGTCGGAAGGGGGTTCTCCATACACATCTAGGGGAGAACGTTTCGGGCGCTGGGCAGATACACCCAGGACAGGACACCAATCCATCACTCACACAAACACACTCTATATGGGGCAATTTTGAGCATTTTAACCTTCAATCCATTTTTTGGACTGTGGTAGGAAACCAGAGAACCCCACATGGAAACCAACATGGACATTGGGAGAACATGGAAAATCCACCCAGATTGGGATTCAAACCTTGTTTCCCAGAGCTGAGAAGCGGACGTGCCAACCACTAAGCCACCGTGGTATCCCATGATTCAACAGAAGATAAGGGTGCAGCCGACGGCCAATCTATCACACTGACTCACTCACAAAAACACACACACACACTACATGGGGCAATTTTGAGCAGCCAATTCAGCGGGAATCCACATTTCAGGACTGCGGGGAAAAACCAGAGACCCTGGAGAGAACGCACGCAGACCCCAGCTGTGTAATTTGTTTGTAAAGAGAACTCATGTGGGTTGTGTATGAGCTCTGAGATGATTTAGAGTGATGTTATTATGTTTATGACGGTTCTGTCTTATGGTTCTGTCTCATCCCAGTCGTAACCCGGTAACAGAGACACCTCTGAGAGCGAGCGGCTGAGACACAAAACCAATAAAAGCAACAAAAAGCGACAGAGTGCATCATGAATTTGACATCAGCAGCTGCATCGACTACACTCAGACACTAGAGGGGGTCCATCGTAGCTGCTGCACGGCCGTAACAGCATCCACGGATATAGTATGGGACCCTGGGCCTGCGTGGCAGCTGTACACACTGCAACATAAGGCATGATGATGGTTCTCCCGTTCAGTAATGGCAGGACAACATACCGGGCTGTGCGGCAGTGACATCGCATGCTCAGTCCCAAGGTACACGACAGGCAGCATGGTCGGAAAAAAAAAAAACCTTTCTGGTGCGCTGAGCGCTAAGCCGAATTAATTAAAGAAGATTAGACGGCAAGCTAAGGTTAGAGGAGTGCAGTGAATGCAGAAGCACTTCCCCAAATACACACAACTTATCAGCAAACGCAGAAATCGAAGAATCTAGAGGGATAATAAAGCAATAAGGTACGAGAGGACGTCATTATTGTAAATCAATTAGGGACTATACAAAGCGCAGAACACTTACACATCTTTCCTGTGATTTATTCTCAATAATACACAACCTCGAGTGTCTTATTGCTTTTATTAAACCGTTGTGTATACCCCCCTCCCATACATACACAACAAAAAGATTACTGGATGGAACCTGGATTTCTATTGGACCTGCAGTCCTGCAGGACGCCGTCAATGGACTTATATAGTTTTCCAATTGTTAAATATGGTCACATGATCATCACACAATCTGTACACGGCTGTCCTACACTGTTGATGCCCCCCCTCGCTCAAGGAGGATGAGTCCCCCACTGACTCTTGGTCCTCACAAGGTTTCTTCTTTAAAATATCAACATAACAGAGAGTTTTTTCTTGCCACTGTCCCTTCAGCTTGCTCTTTGGGGGTTTAAAGGTTTATAACACTGTAAAGCTGCTTTGTGACACATGTTAAGGGTTAAATATGGTCACATGATCAACATGCTGCCCCCCCCCCCCCCGCTCAAGAAGGAGGAGTCCCCCTTGGTCCTCACAAGGTTTTTTCTTGCCACTGTCTCTTCAGCTTGCTCTTTGGGGGTTTAAAGGTTTATAACACTGTAAAGCTGCTTTGTGACAATGTACTGTTGTAAAAAGTGCTCTATAAATAAATTACTTAAATTTAAACATATGTAATGGCATGTGAAATCCCGTCACAAAAAAAAACCCATTATTCTTTTTGGAAATAGCAGAGCTCCATTTCATAATTAAACTGTCATGAAACTCTGTTAAAGTAAATATAACCCAAATGTCATAAAACTGACCCCTATGTCAGGTGTATTAAAAGGATCGTCCATCCAATTCACTCCAAAATAAGTTGCCATCACAAAATAACAAGTTTTGTGAAAAAATTACAAACGCATGTCCTATTTGGCCTTCCGTATTTATTACTCAAATAACACAAGTAATAAAATAGGTGAAAATCGCCCAATTATTCTTGTTTCTTGGTCACATGATCATCACACAATCTGTACATGGCTGTCCTACACTGTTGATGCCTCCCCTCGCTCAAGGAGGATGAGTCCCCCACTGAGTCTTGGTCCTCACAAGGTTTCTTCCTTAAAATATCAACATAACAGGGAGTTTTTTCTTGCCACTGTCTCTTCAGCTTGCTCTTTGGGGGTTTAAAGGCTTATAACACTGTAAAGCTGCTTTGTGACAATGTACTGTTGTTAAAAGTGCTCTATAAATAAATTACTTGAACTTAAACATATGTTATGGCATGTGAGATCCTGTCACACAAAAAAAAACATTATTCTTTTTGGAAATAGCAGAGCTCTATTTCATAATTAAACTGTCATAAAATTCTGTTAAAGTAAATATAACCCAAATGTCATAAAACTGACCCCTATGTCAGGTGTATTAAAAGGATCGTCCATCCAATTCACTCCAAAATAAGTTGCCATCACAAAATAACAAGTTTTGTGAAAAAATTACAAACGCATGTCCTATTTGGCCTTCCGTATTTATTACTTAAATAACACAAGTAATAAAATAGGTGAAAATCGCCCAATTATTCTTTTTTCTTGGTCACATGATCATCACACAATCTGTACATGGCTGTCCTACACTGTTGATGCTGCCCCCCCGCTCAAGGAGGATGATTCCCCCACTGAGTCTTGGTCCTCACAAGGTTTCTTCTTTAAAATATCAACATAACAGTGAGTTTTTTCTTTCCACTGTCGCTTCAACTTGCTTTTTGGGGGTTTAAAGGTTTATAACACTGTAAAGCTGCTTGGTTAACTATGTACTATGGTTAACATCCATCCATCCATTATCTTCTGCTTTATTCTCTACTAGGGTTGAGGGGGGGGGGGGGGGGTTCCCCATGCCCATCCGGGGGATAACGTTTTGGGAGCTGGGCAGATACACCCAGGACAGGGCGCCAATCTATCACTGGGCACACTCACTCACATAAACACACACAAACACACACATGTACCGCATATGGGACAATTTGGTAAACTCAATTGACCTTGACCTTGATGTTTTTGGACCGTGTGAGGAAACCGGAGAACCCGGAGGAAACCCAGAGGGATTCAGGCTGAACATGGAAACTCCACCCAGATTGGGATTTGAACCGGAAATTCCTAGTGCTGAGAGGAGAACATGCTAAACACTAAGTCACCGTGTCACCCAGTTTCAGGTTGTTATCACTATTGTAAACAGCGCTACATAAATAAATTATTTGAACTTGAAGACACACACACACACACACACACACACACACACTTACTCTGATTTTGCTGTCAGCCCCTGGGTACTCCTTTTCTTCCAGAGCCTCCCAGCGCTGGTCAAATTTAGCAACCAGGGGTTCTTCAAAATCCACAATCTGGAAGCCAGACACGTTGGCGCCTCCGTACTGAATCTTTGAGAGATCTCCATCCAAAAAGCCCTGAAGAAAAACAATTTTTAACCAGAGAAGTGCATTTCCTAAAGGAAATGTGAGTGTGATTGCTGTGTGGCCATACGAGGGTAGCACACAAAGCAAGGTCCAGAAAGACATGGAGGACAGAGTCTGGTGTGGATGAACTGGACTGCACAGAGTCCTGACCTTAACCTGATAGAACATCTTTGGGATGAATTAGAGTGCAGACTGAGAGCCAGGCCTTCTCGTCCAACATCAGTGTGTGAGCTCACAAATGCACTTCTGGAAGAATGCTCAAAAATTCACACAGGTACACAAACACGCACATATATATATACTCACACAAGAACAGACACATACACAAAAACACACACATAAACATACACACATATATATACATACACACACACAACACACACACTAATACACAAAAACGCAAATTACACAAAAACACACATAAATCTAAACATACACATAATATATATGTAAATATATATATAAACACACATATACACAACAACACACACATAAATATCTACAAATGCATGTACGAAGACACACACACACACACACACACACACACACATGCACGCAAAAGAAGAGTTGAAGCTGTTCTAGCAGCAAAGGGTGGAATGATGTCATATAGAACCCTATGGATTAAGAATGAGAGGTCACTTAAACTCATATGTGAGTCAAGACAGGTGTGTGAATACTTTTGCCAATACAGTGTGTGTGTATATACATATAAATATATATATATATATATATATATATATATATATATATATATATATATATATATATTCATTCATTATCTCCCGCTTTATCCTTTATTAGGGTCTATTAGGGTTCCCCATGCCCATCCAGGGGAGAACGTCTCGGGCGCTGGGCAGATAGACCCAGGACAGGACGCCAATCCATCGCTGGGCACACATTCACTCACAGAGACACACTCTATATGGGGCAATTTTGAGAATTCAATTGACTTGATCCATGTTTTTGGACTGTGGGAGGAAACCGGAGAACCCGGAGGAAACCCACGCAGACACGGGGAGAACATGGAAACTCCACCCAGATGGGGATTCGAACCGGGAATCCCTAGTGCTGAGAGGCGAACGTGCTAACCACTAAGCCACCGTGTCGCTATATATATATATATATATATATATATATATATATATATATATATATATATATATATATATATATATATATATATATATATATATATATACACAGTACACTTCAAACAGCTGTTAAATGTAATTATGACTGACAGGACTTTGTTTTGGCCGAACAGTTTCTTTAAAACAATCATTTTTATTGATATCAGTCATTATAATTGACATCAAGAAGATTTATGCACTTGAAGCAAATGCATACGCTTAAACAAGCTAATGCTTTTAGTGTAATTGCACACACACACACACACACACACACACACACACACACACACACGGGGACAGAGAGAGAGAGCGAGAGAGAGAGAAAGTCATTCATGCAGACATAAGTCCTGGCTAATATTTGCTGCATCAACTCACAAAGTTAGCAATGATGTAGTGGTAGCCCTTCACATGGCGACCGATCGTGATGACCTGAAACCGAAAGAACATTCAGAACGTTAAGGTTCTTACAACAAGTAATAGAACACAGACATGTAGGACTCTTTTCTTTTCTTATATTTCATGAAAAATTGGACAATCTACCCAGATCTACCCAGATGGGGAATGCATTAGGGCCAACTGCCAGCACTGTCACAGCAGCACACCTGCTGTGACAAAGGAAGTCCAAATATGGCAAAAAACACATCTGGTTCACTGCTGGGAAACAGATGGCAATGCTACCTACATGTAACCACTTTGATTGATGTCTGGCTCTGATCTGGTGGCGATATGGCCCACGTCATCCTTTATTAGGGTCTTGGGGGGGTTCTCCATGTCCATCCAGTGAAGAACATTTCGGGGGCCAATCCATCACTGGCACTCACTCACATAGACACACACACTATATAGGGGCAATTTAGAGCATGCTGCTCCGCCTGATGACCCGTGCAGCTTTATCAGCTGTGACATCACATGTTATGGGGAGAGAGAACTTCCATGGACCAGAAGAGGGGCAATCGTTCCTCACGGTGTATCGAGCACATGAGTAATCCCCCCCACCCCGATCTGGTGGCGATGTGGCCCACATCTTCCTCTACTAGGGTCGTGGGGGGGGGTTCCCCATGCCCATCCATCGAAGAACATTTCGGGGGCCAATCCATCGCTGGGTGCACTCACTCACACAGACACACACACACACACACACACACACACACACACACACACACACACACATACAATATGGGGCAATTTAGAGCAGCCAATTCACCTTAAACCCAGTGTGACCAGGGAGCCCCTGATGCTGCTCCGCCTGATGACCCGTGCAGCCTTATCAGCTGTGACATCACATGTTACGGGGAGAGATAACTTCCATGGACCAGAAGAGGGGCAATCGTTACTCACGGTGTATCGAGCACATGAGTAACTCCCCCCACCCCGATCTGGTGGCGATGCGGCCCACATCCTCTTGTACTAGGGTCGTGGGGGGGGTTCCCCATGCCCATCCAGTGAAGAACATTTCGGGGGCCAATGAATCGCTGGTCGCACTCACTCACACAGACACACACACACACACAATATGGGGCAATTTAGAGCAGCCAATTCACCTTAAACCCAGTGTGACCAAGGAGCCCCTGATGCTGCTCTGCCTGATGACCCATGCAGCCTTATCAGCTGTGACATCACATGTTATGGGGAGAGAGAACTTCCATGGACCAGAAGAGGGGCAATCGTTCCGCACAGTGTATCGAGCACATGGGTAAACCCCTCCCCCCACATCTTCCTCAACTAGGGTCATGGGGGGGGGGTTCCCCATGCCCATCCAGTGAAGAACATTTCGGGGGCCAATCCATCACCGGGCACACTCACTCACACGGACACACACACAATATGGGGCAATTTAGAGCAGCCAATTCACCTTAAACCCAGTGTGACCAGGGAGCCCCTAATGCTGCGCCGCCTGATGACCCGTGCAGCCTTATCACCTGTGACATCACATGTTATGGGGAGAGAGAACTTCAATGGACCAGAAGAGGGGCAATCGTTCCTCACGATGTATCGAGCACATGGGTAACCCCCCCCCCCGATCGGGTGGCGATGTGGCCCACATCTTCCTCTGCTAGGGTCTTGGGGGGGGTTCCGCATGCCCATCCAGTGAAGAACATTTTGGGGGCCAATGCATTGCTGGTCGCACTCACACGGACACACACACTATATAGGGGCAATTTAGAGCAGCCGATTCACCTTAAAGACTAGAAGAGTGGCAATCGTTCCTCACTGTGTATCGAGCACATGGGCAACCCCCCCATACCACCAGACATGTCTGGATACTCATTCCATGATGTCACACCTGTTCCATGATGTCCTTGACCTTGTCCTGTTCACAGTCCAGGATCACCCTCCTCTCCTTCTTATTCTCCAGGTCTTGGAACAGCGAGCGGTACGCCTCGTCCTTCCGCTCGTCCTTCAGGTTCCCTACGTTGATGGCCGTCACCTGCCACTTCTTCTCAGCGGCAGTGTCCAACACAGCCTGGAGTGTGGACAAGCCTGCAGAGAATGAAAAACGGAATCATATTTCGGGGTGTAACGATACATCGTGGCATCGTATTCGTCACGACCCGTTCGGTACGGGGCACGCGGTTTGGTACATGCAGAATACAACGGTATGGATTGCGCAAAGACACCAAAACACGGAAGGTATTAAAATAATTAAAATAGCTAAAATAATTAAAATAATTAAAATAATAATTAAAATAGCTGAGTTGCAAGTCGTACCGTAGCTGTACACACTGCTATGCATGCCATGCTAAGTGTAGCTAGGTTTAGAGCGCGAGTGGAAACGATACATGGAAATTACTAGGACTATCAATTGGACTGGCGGTCCTGCAGGACGCCCCCTAATGGACTCACATATAGTTTTCCAGTTGTTAGTTTTTCCATTTGTTTAATATCTGTACATTAGTGTCCTACATTGTTGTTGCTGCCTGGCCGCACAAGGAGGATGAGTCCCCCACTGAGTCTTGGTCCTCCCAAGGTTTCTTCCTTAAATAACAACATAAAAGGGAGTTTTTTCTTGCCACTGTCGCTTCGGCTTGCTCTTTGGGGGTTTAAAGGCTTTTCATTCTGTAAAGCTGCTTTGTGACAATGTACTTTTGTAAAAAGCGCTATATAAATAAATTACTTGAACTTGATCTAGGGGTGAGCTGCAATATTCGCTGATTGGACGATTCGATTCGGAGAACCGTAGTCGACTATGAACCTCATAGTCGAATGTACCATTTTGACCACATGGGGGTGCCCATGGCTGCTGCTAAGCATTAGTTTTTACATGAAATGTCTTTGTTTTCGTTATATATATAGCCTTTTGTCAAATAAAATCATCCTAATTTCTGAAAAAAAATTTTTTTTAATGATGTGTGCGCTTTAACAATAGGCTACACATTAATCGGGCATTGAATAAATAAATATTAACATTTATGTGTCTTTTTTCTGACAGTTACACCCGCAGACTCGTGTCTGACTCACCCGCGCCATCTTGTGGTGAAATTTTAACTGATTCGACTATCAGTCGACTATAGGGAAAATCTGACGAATCAGATTCGACTATGAAAATCCTTAGTTGAAGATACCCCTAGAAATTACATACAGTACATACAGTACACTGTAAATACAATCTGCAAATTGCACAACCGTCATGTTTACAGGTGTGTCTGTGCGTGTGTGTGTGTGCGTGTGTGTGTGTGTGTGTGTATGTGTGTGTGTGTGTGTGTGTGTGTGTATGAGGAATGCTAGTTTGGGTATGCGTGTCACTTATTGTGCACTGTGAGCTATTGTAACCAAAGACTAATTCCTTGTATGTGTGAACATACTTGGCCAATAAAGTCTGATTCTGATTCTGATTCTGATTCATTCAAAAAGTTAGGTTTTGTGTTTTATATTAATTACAGCAGCACTAGAGCAGCATATCTATATCAAATTTTATTTATATAAACTGCCTGGCCAAAAAAACATGCTGGTATTTGGTTGGACCACCTTTAGCTTGGATTACGACCTGCATTTGCTATGGCATTGTTTCATAAGCTTCTGCAATGTCCCAAGGTTTATTCCCATCCATCCATCATCTTCCATTTTATCTTCCATTTTATTACTACTGTATCGGGGGAGGGGGGTGGTTCCCCATGCAGATCAAGGGGAGAACGTTTCGGGGCGCTCGGCAGATACACCCAGGACAGGACGCCAATCTTTAGCTGGGCACACACTCACTCACACAAACACACTCTATAAGGGGCAATTTGGAGCATTCAATTTTCCATGATCCATGTTTTTGGACTGTGGGAAGAAACCGGAGAACCCTGAGGAAACCCACGCGGACACGGGGAGAACATGGAAACTCCACCCAGATTGGGATTCGAACCAGGAATCCCTAGTGCTGAGAGGAGAACATGCTAACCACTGAGGCACTGTGCCACCCTGGGTATCTACATTTTCTATCCATACATTATCTTCAGCTTTATCCTCTACTAGGGTTGTGGTGGGGTTCCCCATGCCCATCCAGGGGAGAACGTTTCGGGCGCTGGGCAAACACACCCAGGACAGGGCACCAATTTGAAATGATGCTGTTCCAGGGAGCCACCTCAACCAAGTACCATTTTAGTTCTGCTGCTCTAGTCAGTGATGCCGGAGTCACATGATGCACTGTGTCAATCAAACTCTGCTTATTACTTAAATGCTGTGCTTTATCAGCTCTAACTGCTTTTCTTGTCTGTTTCTTTTGAGATGTTGCTAATTTCCTGGAGGTGTGGTCAGATCTTCATCCATGGTTCTGCTGGAGCACTGCGGCTACGACCATCACTGGATGGAACCTGGATTTCTATTGGACTGGCAGTCCTGCAGGACGCTCGCAATTGTCTTATATAGTTTTCCAATTGTTAAATACGGGTCACATGATCATCACACAATCTGTACATGGCTGTCCTACACTGTTGATGGAGGATGAGTTCCCCACTGAGTCTCGGTCCTCACAAGGTTTCTTCCTTAAAATATCAACATAACAGGGAGTTTTTTCTTGCCACTGTCCCTTCAGCTTGCTCTTTGGGGGTTTAAAGGCTTATAACTCTGTAAAGCTGCTTTATGACAATGTATTGTTGTAAAAAGTGCTTTATAAATAAATTACTTGAACTTTTAGGAAATAGCAGAGCTGTGATTCATAATTAAACTGTAATAAAACTCTGTTGAAGTAAATATAACCCAAATGTCATACAACCGACCCCTATATGTCAGCTGTATTTAAAGGATCGTTGTGCCAATTCACTCCAAAATAAGTCGCCATCACAAAATTAAAAGTTTTGTTAAAAAATTTAAAACTCATGTCCTATATGGCCTTCCATATTTATTACTTAAATAACACAAAAGTAATAAAAATAGGTGAAAATCACCCAATTATTCTTGTTTCTTGGTCACATGATCATCACACAATCTGTACATGGCTGTCCTACACTGTGTTACGACGGGGCCCGCTGCCCGGAAAATGGCGGTGCAGCGCGGCGTGGTGGAGAATCACAGAGCCAGGAGACCAGGTAAACAAACACAAAAAGCTCTTTTAATGGCTGATCGCGGGAACGCCGCTAGAACGAGCCGAGAGCTCAATACACATAGACGAATCGGTGCAGCGGGAACGGCGCTGCGGACACGATGGCACGTACAGAAAATACGTGGAGACAAAATGCAACCGCGGAAAAGCCGCAGGAAGCCGAACAAACATTAAACTAAACCACCATACGAACACCCGACGTGACGATATACATACACCATGTATATCCACACACAGAGAATGCTGACCTACTGGCAGCTCAGCCGAGAATCCTTAAATCCTGCCAGTAGGTCGCCCGTGATTAGGTAGGGCCCAATCCCTGCTCAAGGGGGTGGGTCCTACCTACGGAAGCCCGACACGGCCGAAACCCGAAACACGGGAGGCAGGTGGGAGGGGCCCAACCCTCCCAACCTGACATATCGCCCCCCCAAAAACAACCGGGGGGCAAAGGCACCCGGGGACGCCGAAAAGGAATCGAAAAGGGGCTCGAGGGCAGCGTGGAGGCCCCTGGAGTGTGCGGGGGTGCCGTGCCAAAGAGTGCGGCGGCACCGTGACCCCGTGTGAGGGTGAGGACGCCGTGCCCTCGTGAATTGACGAGGCACACGTGACCCCTTGAGGAGGTAGGGCCGTATCCCTGCTCAAGGGGGTGGGTCCTACCTACGGAAGCCCGACACGGCCGAAACCCGAAACACGGGAGGCAGGTGGGAGGGGCCCAACCCTCCCAACCTGACACACTGTTTTGCTGCCTGGACGCTCAAAGAGGATAAGTCCCCCACTGAGTCTTGGTCCTCACAAGGTTTCTTCCTTAAAATATCAACATAACAGGGAGTTTTTTCTTGCCACTGTCTCTTCAGTTTGCTCTTTGGGGGTTTAAAAGCTTATAACACTGTAAAGCTGCTTCGTGACCATATGTAGTGTTATAAAACGTGCTCTATAAATCAATGACTCGAACTTGTTCAGAGGCTCTGCATCATCACTTCCTCACACAACACAATTGTATGCTGTCAAATTTGTCAAAAGGCACTTCTCGGTTCTAGTATGATGCTTCAGCATACAAACAAAAGTCCGGGATGTCTTTTTTGGGTAAGACCCACGCTTATCCCATCAAACCCTATGTGGGAATCTAGAACGTCGATCATCCAACATCAGTGTCTGACCAAAACAAACTTGATTTCCATTTAAATCAACTCCAATTTCCGTTTAAAATCTCATTTCCATTTTAGAGAACTCGGTTTATTAAGTATTTATCAAAATGTGCAGCTTCAGGAGCAATAATGAAGCAAACAGTATAGCCGTATTAAGAAATGATTTGTCTATTACTGGAAATGGACATTTCTCGTGGACTCTAACCCAGAAAGGATACAGATGTGGACCACTACAGTCTAAGATGTGGTACTGCTGGTCTGCTGGCAGCCTTGGCAAACTAGTATGATGCTTCAGCATACAAACAAAAGTCCAGGATGTCTTTTTTGGATAAGACCCACGCTTATTCCATCAAACCCTATGTGGGAATCTAGAATGTCGATCATCCAACATCAGTGTCTGGCCAAAACAAACTCTCCCACCAGTCGGAGTTGATTTTCATTTAAATCAACTCTAATTTCCATTTAAAATCTCATTTCCATTTTAGAGAACTCGGTTTATTAAGTATTTAACAAAATGCACAGCTTCAGGAGCAATAATGAAGCAAATAGAATAGCCATATTAAGAAATTATTTGTCTATTACTGGAAATGGACATTTCTCGTGGACTCTAACCCAGAAAGGATACAGATGTGGACCACTAGATGTGGTACTGCTGGTCTGCTGGCAGCGTTGGCAAACTAGTATGATGCTTCAGCATACAAACAAAAGTCTAGGATGTCTTTTTTGGATAAGACCCATGCTTAACCCATCAAACCCTATGTGGGAATCTAGAACGTCGATCATCCAACATCAGTGTCTGGCCAAAACAAACTCTCCCACCAGTCGGAGTTGATTTCTATTAAAATCAACTCCAATTTCCATTTAAAATCTCATTTCCATTTTAGAGAACTCAGATTATCAAGTATTTATCAAAATGCATAGCTTCAGGAGCAATAATGAAGCAAATAGTATAACCGTATTAAGAAATTATTTGTCTATTACTGGAAATGGACATTTCTCGTGGACTCTAACCCAGAAAGGATACAGATGTGGACCACTACAATCTAAGATGTGGTACTGCTGGTCTGCTGGCAGCCTTGGCAAACTAGTATGATGCTTCAGCATACAAACAAAAGTCCAGGATGTCTTTTTTGGATAAGACCCACGCTTATCCCATCAAACCCTATGTGGGAATCTAGAACGTCGATCATCCAACATCAGTGTCTGACCAAAACAAACTCTCCCACCAGTCGGAGTTAATGGTTGAGCCAAAGGCGGCGTTCTTGCTTCAACCCTAAATCTTTTCTATTATTTTGTCGCTATATATCTCAACGTCGTGACTCCGGCTCACTGAACAGAATCTAAAACAGCGATGCAATGATCATCAATCTGGACGAGTCTTAGTTACAGAAGCCTTTGTTTTTGACAGCTTCATTTCGAAATGCGCTTCAGGCTCAATTAAGCCTCGGCTCGGCTCGAATCTAACCTCCATTCCGCCATAATCAAAAAATACTCGGCGCTAAATTACCAAGCCGCTGTGCCGGGAGGAAATTTCGTGGTGAAATACAATGCACGCAGAGAAAACCCCCAGAGGGCTCAGTTTGGTTCATACGTTTTTCATTCGTCACTCTCTCTCTCTCTCTCGCTCTCTCTAGCGCACACTCTCATCTCGCATCCTTCGTTTCCTACCGAATTTCATTTCCATCACGGTCCACCCCCCCCCCCCCTTCCTCTTTCATGTCCCCTCCCCCAACTTCCCACACTTCTTTTTCTCTTGAATAAAAGAGCACGGCTGATTACATATATAGGTCTCGGCTTGAGATTTGTTCCTTTGCCAGGAACCATGTATTCAGCACACGATTTATCCCCACTCACTGTTCTGACGTTTCAAAGTGGGAGCTTCATGGTTAAGCATCTCACATATCAGAACTGAGTCACTGCCGCACTGCTGCTGCTGCTTCTAAATATATAAATATATATATATATATATATATATATATATATATATATATATATATATATATAAATATAGTCGTCTCATTTCCATTTTAGAGAATTCAGTTTATTAAGTATTTATCAAAATGCACAGCTTCAGGAGCAATAATGAAGCAAACAGTATAGCCGTATTAAGAAATGATTTGTCTATTACTGGAAATGGACATTTCTCGTGGACTCTAACCCAGACAGCATACAGATGTGGACCACTACAGTCTAAGATGTGGTACTGCTGGTCTGCTGGCAGCCTTGGCAAACTGCATGTAAGCCCAATGAGGTCCTTATTTGGATTAACCATCCATCCATCCAATACTAGGACACCCAGGACAGAGCACCAATCTATCACTGTGCACACACTCACTCACTCACACAGACACACTCTATATGGGGCAATTTGCAGAATTCAATTGACCTTGATCCATTTTTTTGTGGGAGGAAACCGGAGAACCCATGGGGACAAGGGGAGAACATGGAAACTCCACCCAGATTGGGATTCGAACGGGAATCCCCAGCGCTGGGAGGTGCTACGAACATGCCAACCACTAAACCACTGTGTCAGCCGTAAAGAATATCTGTTTTCATAATCGATCATGTTTGGATTGTTCTTCTATTCATTATCTTCCGCTTTATCCTCTACTAGGGTCGTGGAGGGGGGGTTCCCCATGCCCATCCAGGGGATAATGTTTTGGGCGCTGGGCAGATACACCCAGGACAGGCCGCCAATCTATCTCTGGGCACACACTCACACACAGACACTCCATATGGGGTAATTTGGAGAATTCAATTGATATTGATCCATGTTTTTGACTGTGGGAGGAAACCAGAGAACCCAGAGGAAACCCACGCGGACACGGGGTGAACATGGAAACTCCACCCAGATTGGAATCGAACCCAAGTGCTGAGGAGAACATGCTAACCACTAAGCCACTGTGTCATCCAATATTTGGATTAATATTGCCCAAATGCCCCAAAACACATCTGGTCAACATTGGGACTGGCAGACGTATGGTACTGCTACCTGTGGGCCACAAATAAAAATAAAATCATGTGGTTCATATCTAGTTTTGATTTAAGACAATATAAGATAAGATTTTATTGATCACTTCAGGCGGATTTCTTTTAGATTTCGATTCCATCCATCCATTATCTTCCGCTTTATCCTCTACTAGGGTTGCGGGGGTGTTCCCATGCCCATCCAGGGGAGAATGTTTCAGGCGCTGGGCAGATATATCCAGGACAGGACACCAATCTATCGCTGGGCACACTCACTCACTCACACATACACACTCTATATGGGGCAATTTGGAGAATTTAATTGACCTTGATCCATGTTTTTGGACTGTGGGAGGAAACCGGAGAACCTGGGGATAACCCACGTGAACACATGGAAACTCCACCCAGATTGGGATTAAAACCGAGAATCCCTAGCACTGAGAGGAGAACGTGCTAACCACTAAGACACCGTGCCGCCCAATTTCATTCATTCATTCATTCATTATCTCCCGCTTTATCCTCTATTAGGGTCGCGGTGGGGTTCCCCATGCCCATCCAGGGGAGAACGTCTCGGGCACTGGGCAGATAGACCCAGGACAGGGCGCCAATCCATCGCTGGGCACACACTCACTCACTCAAACACACTCTATATGGGGCAATTTTTGAGAATTCAATTGACTTGATCCATGTTTTTGGACTGTGGGAGGAAACCGGAGGAAACCCACGCAGACACGGGGAGAACATGGAAACTCCACCCAGATGGGGATTCGAACCGGGAATCCCTAGCGCTGAGAGGCGAACGTGCTAACCACTAAGACACCGTGCCACCCAATTTCAATTCCACTACATATATTATATACAGTGCTGCTTGAAAGTTCGAGAAGCACCCAAAGATCATTGTTAGTTTCTGAGACGTATAAAGCCAACGGTCAAGTGCCATTAGTCAATGCAGCAAGTGGGCCAGATGAAACTAAAGAAGGTGGGCCACATCTGGACCAGGTATCCAGGAAGCCAATTACCAAACTTTATAATTATTGAAAGGCGGCATGGCAGTTTAGTGGAATCCCAATCTGGGTGGAGTTCTTCCCAATCTGGGTGGAGTTCTTCCCGTGTTCGCGTGGATTTCCTCCGGGTTCTCCGGTTTCCTCCCACAGTCCAAAAACATGGATCAAGGTTAATTGAATTCTCCAAATTACCCCATATAGAGTGTGTTTGTGTGAGTGAGTGTGTGCCCAGCGATAGATTGTTGTCCTGTCCTGGGTGTATCTGCCCAGCGCCCGAAACATAATCCCCTGGATGGGCATGGGGAACCCCCCACAACCCTAGTAGAGGATTAAGTGGGAGATAATGGATGTATGGACAATCCAAACATGATGATCCAAACATTTCCTCCCACAGTCCAAAAACATGGATCAAGGTTAATTGAATTCTCAAATTGCCCCATATAGAGAGTGTGTGTGTGTGTGTGTGTGTGTGAGTGAGTATGTGTCCAGTGATAGATTGGCGTCCTGTCCTGGGTGTATCTGCCCAGCACCCGAAATGTTCTCACCTGGATGGGCTTGGGGAACCCCACTGTGACCCTAGTAGAGGATAAAGCAGAAGATAATGGATGGATGGATAATTATTTAAACGCTTCAATCTATTAGTGACAGTTTTGTCATCCCAATTAAAAATCAAAATAGCTACGGAATATAATGTAGTATTAGTATTAGGTTTGTTTTCTGCTTCTCAGCCGCGATTTGGTCTTTCTTCTTTGCACTTTCCTTGCATGTTACACTTAATGTGCAATGTCATATTTTGATTTCAATGCATTTTTGATAAGCCCTTAGTTACCAAGTGTTGGGAACCGAACAGACTAAGTTCCACTTATAAGGCACCATCTCATTAAACATTAAGGAAAATCGTGAGCCTCAATTATTTAAAATGTTTCCAAAAGCAGGTCTAACTAAAGTCTGGAACCCCCAATAGCCTGGTGCCATATTGGAATTAAAGCTAGCACGCTGTCAGCTATTCTCTCATTGAGTGCTAGCTTTAATTCCAATATGGCACCAGGCTATTGGGGTTCCAGACTTTAGTTAGAACTGCTTTTGGAAACATTTTAAATAATTGAGGCTCACGATTTTCCTTAAAGTCAGATCTTTATTCATGGTTCTGCATGGCACTGCAGCTAACCTGGATTTCTATTGGACCTGCAGTCCTACAGGACGCCCTCAATGGACTTATATAGTTTTCCAATTGTTAAATATGATCACATGATCATCACACAATCTGTACATGGCTGTCCGACACTGTTGCTGCCACCCGGCTGCTCAAGGAGGATGAGTCCCCCACTGAGTCTTGGTCCTCACAAGGTTTCTTCCTTAAAATATCAACATAACAGGGAGTTTCTTCTTGCCACTGTCTCTTCAGCTTGCTCTTTGGGGGTTTAAAGGTTTATAACTCTGTAAAGCTGCTTTGTGACAAAGTACTATTGTAAAAAACACAAATAAATTACCTGAACTTGAATTTGAACTTGGGCTGCACGGTGGCTTAGTGGTTAGCATGTTCTCCTCTCAGCGCTAAGGATTCCCGGTTCAAATCCCAATCTGGGTAGAGTTTCCATGTTCTCCCCGTGTCTGCCTGGGTTTCCTCCGAGTTCTCCGGTTTCCTCCCACAGTCCAAAAACATGGATCAAGTCAACTGAATTCCCAAAATTGCCCCATATAGAGTGTGTCTGTGTGAGTGAGTGTGTGCCCAGCGATGGATTGGCGCCCTGTCCTGGGTGTATCTGCCCAGCACCCGAAACGTTCTCCCCTGGATGGGCATGGGGAACCCCCCCCCCGACCCTAATACAGGATAAAGCGGAAGATAATGGATGGATGAATGAATAAATTTGAACTTAATCTTTAATGAGATATTGAGGTATTCTCTCATTGTGTGCTAGCCCACGAGCAGAGTCTTGCTCAGTATGGGGGGGGGGGTGTCAGATTTTTTTTTATTGTCAAGCACATTTTTGAATGCCTAAAATTCGGGTCCTCCACTACAGCATATGGAGCATATTGCGCACTCGTTAATTAATGGAAAATAGCCGTAGTCAAATTAGTGTAAACATCCATCCATCCATTTTCTTCTGCTTTATCCTCTACTGGGGTTGCAGGGGGGGGGCATCCCCATTCTGTTTCAGAAGCTGGGCAGATACACCCAGGACAGTACGCTAATCTAGAATTCAAATGATTTTTTTTATCCATGTTTTTTAGACTGTGGGAGGAAACCGGAGAACCCGGAGGAAACATGAAAACTCCACCTAGATTCGAACCAGGAGAGGAGAACATGCTAATCACTAAGCCACTGTGCCGCCCCGGGTATCTATATGTTCCAGCCATCCATTATCTTCCGCTTTATCCTCTACTAGGGTCGCGGGGGAGCTTCCCCATGCCCAATCAGGGCATGGGCAGATACACCCAGGACAGGACACCAATCTATCACTGGGCACACACTCACTCACACAGACACACACACACCTAATATTGGGGCAATTTTGAGAATTCAATTCACATGAATCCATGTTTTTGGACTGTGGGAGGAAACTGGAGAACCTGGAGGAAACCCACGCGGACATGGGGAGAACTCCACCTAGATTCAAACCAGGAGAGGAGAACATGCTAATCACTAAGCCACAGTGCCGCCCCGGGTATCTACATGTTCCAGCCATCCATTATCTTCCGCTTTATCCTCTACTAGGGTTTCGGGCGCTGGGCAGATTCACCCAGGACAGAACACTAATCTATCGCTGGGGGGGGGGGGGGGGGTTCCCCATGCCTAATCAGGGGAGAACGTTTCGGGCGCTGGGCAGATTCACCCAGGACAGAACACTAATCTATCGCTGGGCACACACTCACTCACACAGACACACACACACACCTAATATATGGGGCAATTTAGAGAATTCAATTCACTTTGAATCCATGTTTTTGGACTGAGGGAGGAAACTGGAGAACCTGGAGGAAACCCACACAAACACGGGGAGAACATGAAAACTCCACCTAGATTCAAACCAGGAGAGGAGAACATGCTAATCACTAAGCCACCGTGCCGCCCCGGGTATCTACATGTTCCAGCCATCCATTATCTTCCGCTTTATCCTCTACTAGGGTTGGGGGGTCCCCATGCCTAATCAGGGGAGAACGTTTCGGGTGCTGGGCAGATACACCCAGGACAGAACACTAATCTATCACTGGGCACACACTCACTCACACAGACACACACACACACACACTTAATATATGGGGCAATTTAGAGAATTCAATTCACTTTGAATCCACGTTTTTGGACTGTGGGAGGAAACTAGAGAACCTGGAGGAAACCCACGCGGACACGGGGAGGACATGGAAACTCCACCCAGATTGGGATTCGAAGCGGGAATCCCTAGTGCTGAGAGGAGAACATGCTAACCACTAAGTACCCATTCTGGGTACCACCTTTTATCACTTAGGAATATTGACCAGTGCAGACTGGGATATCCCACAAGAGCTGAATTTTGAAGAGGCTTTGACCCAGTCATCAATATTATATCCACCTGCTGTGATGCTGTGGTACGAGACAACCTCCGTCACCTGCGGTTCTAATGCAGCCTGGCCTTAAGTTGAAAGGTTCAAATGTAATTTGAAAGCTCTGTTTTTCACTGCGCAGTTTGTAATTTAAATCCATCTCTCTGTCCTAAAAATGCTGAGAACAGCAAAACATAGTGGCTCGAGCCGAGGCCACTTCCTGCTCACGTATGCAATACTCTGAATGTACACATACTGATATGAACTCATCAGTTATTGCTTACTCGCACTAATGGGTTCTTTATTGACGATGCTGCACACCTTTTAATTACACAGCTTAATGACGCAGCATAATTAGATTACTTACATGTTTATCATTAGTTATTCACTGTGACTCTGCTGTGACCTCAAGGACCAGTTCAGGCTTCTGATTGGCGGCCACTGCTCCATGGCAACGATGTGGATGATGAAGTAGGTATGACAGATCATGACAATTGAGTGAGGGTGGGGAAGTGTGGTGGTGCGGGGGGGGGGGGGGGGGGGGGGGGGGGGGGGGGGGGGGGGGTCATTATTAACACTATATCTGCCTAGATACAATGGGTTATTGCTTAGACATAGTGCTTCTGTTAAATTGCCTAAATTATTCCTCTGTGTCTGTGTGTGTGTGTGTGTGTGTGTGTGTGTGTGTGTGTGTGTGTGTGTGTGTGTGTATGAGCACTATATGTATGAAATCTTTAATCTCAGCCCCATTATCGCTAATACATGATACATGCAAAAAATTAAAGTTTGTATCTGTGTGTATGTTTGTGTGTGTGTGTATGGGTGTGTGTGTGGGGGAGTGTGTGTGTGTGCATGGGTGTGTGCGTGTGAATGTGTATATGGGTGTGTGGGTGTGTGTGTATGGGTGTGAGTGTGTGGGTGTGTGTGTATGGGTGTGTGTGTGTGGGTGTGTGTGTGTATGAAATCTATAATCTCAGCTCACTTATCACTAATACATGAAACAAGCCAAAAATCAAAGTATGTATCTGTATCTGTGTTGTGTGTGTGTGTGTTTGTGTGTGTGTGTGTGTGTGAAAGCAATCATCTTAGCTCAACTATCACTACTGTAATACATGAAACTTGCAAAAATTAAATTGTGTGTCTTTGTGTGTGTGTGTGTGTGTGTGTGTGTGTGTGTAGGACATATAATCTCAGGTCTATAATCATTAAAATACGAAACATTCTAAATCATACAATAATGTGGGTATCTTGGTGTATTTGTGTGTGTGTGTGTGTGTGTTTGTGTGTGTGTGTGTATGAAATCTATATCTGTATGCTCTCAGCTCATTTATCACTACTACATGATTCATTCATTCATTATCTCCCGCTTTATCCTCTATTAGGGTCGCGGTGGGGTTTCCCATGCCCATCCAGGGGAGAACGTCTCGGGCGCTGGGCAGACACATCCAGGACAGTGGGCCGATCCATCGCTGGGCACACACTCACACAGACACATACACACACTATATGGGGCAATTTGGAGAACTCAATTGACTTGATCCATGTTTTTGGACTGTGGGAGGTAACCGGAGAACCCGGAGGAAACCCACGCGGACACGGGGAGAACATGGAAACTCCACCCAGATGGGGATTCGAACCGGGAATCCCTAGCGCTGAGAGGCAAACGTGCTAACCACTAAGCCACCGTGCCACACTAATACATGAGACATGCAAAAATTAAAGTGTGTATGTGTGTGTAGGTGTGTGTGTGTGTGCGTATATGTGTATAAGTGTGTGTGCGTGTGTGTGTGTGTGTGTGTGTGTGTGTGTGTGTTTGTGTGTGTGTGAGACTGGGCACCTCGGTCGCTGTCATACAGGTAAGCAAACTTCTCCCACTTGTAGTATTCCACCAGGCTGATGAGCGGTCCACGGATGTCAGGCCTCATCTGCAGCACGAACTGATTGAGGCCGTCAGCGGGGAAGCTGGGCGTGATGAAGGACACGTGCAGCGTCTCACAGAACGACGTGATGGTGTTCACGGACTTCTTGTCGTAGAAGCCAAAGATGGCGTACACTCCCCGAGAAAACTGCGAACAGACTGAGAAAAGGCCGTACGGGTTACTTTCAAACACCTTGCAAACTTAAATTTAACATCATACAAGACATTAATACCACCTCACTGAAGACACACTCATGTTCTATCTGAGGTATAGTGTTAGTTGTAGAGGTCTTGTTCAATATGAGGTATGGTGTTAGTTGTAGGGGTCATGTTTTATCTGAGTTATGGTATTAGTTGTAGAGGTCATGGTCTTTATGAGGTATGGTGTTAGTTGTAGAGGTCATGGTCTTTATGAGGTATGGTATTAGTTGTAGGGGTCATGTTTAATATGAGGTATGGTGTTAATTGTAGGGGTCTTTTACTATATGAGGTATGGTATCAGTTGTAGAGGTCATGTTCTATATGAGGTGTGGTGTTAGTTGTAGAGGTCATGTGCTATATGAGGTGTGGTGTTAGTTGTAGAGGTAATGTTCTTTATGAGGTATGGTATTAGTTGTAGAGGTCATGTTCTTTATGAGGTATGGTATTAGTTGTAGAGGTCATGTTCTTTATGAGGTATGGTGTTAGTTGTAGAGGTCATGTTCTTTATGAGGTATGGTATTAGTTGTAGAGGTCATGTTCTTTATGAGGTATGGTATTAGTTGTAGAGGTCATGTTCTTTATGAGGTATGGTATTAGTTGTAGAGGTCATGTTCTTTATGAGGTATGGTATTAGTTGTAGAGGTCATGTTCTTTATGAGGTATGGTATTAGTTGTAGAGGTCATGTTCTTTATGAGGTATGGTATTAGTTGTAGAGGTCATGTTCTTTATGAGGTATGGTATTAGTTGTAGAGGTCATGTTCTTTATGTGGTATGGTGTTAGTTGTAGGGGTCATGTTCTATATGAGGTATGGTGTTTGTTGTAGGGGTCATGTTCTATATGAGGTATAGTGTTAGTTGTAGAGGTCATGTTCTATTTGAGGTATGGTGTTAGTTGTATAGGTCATGTTCTGTATGAGGTATGGTGTTTGTTGTAGGGGTCATGTTCTATATGAGGTATGGTATTAGTTGTAGAGCTCATGTTCTATATGAGGTATAATGTTAGTTCTAGATATCATGTTCTATATCAGGTATGGTATTAGTTGTAGGGGTCATGTTCTATATGAGGTATGGTGGGGTTCTATATGAGGTATGGTCATATAGACTAGTATGGTGTTAATTGTAGGGGTCTTGTTTTATATGAGGTATGGTATTAGTTGTAGGGGTCATGTTCTATATGAGGTATGGTGTTTGTTGTAGGGGTCATGTTCTATATGAGGTATGGTGTTTGTTGTAGGGGTCATGTTCTATATGAGGTATGGTGTTAGTTGTAGAGGTCATGTTCAATCTGAGTTATGGTGTTAGTTGTAGGGGTCATGTTCTATATGAGGTATGGTATTAGTTGTAGAGGTCATGTTCTATATGAGGTATAATGTTAGTTCTAGATATCATGTTCTATATCAGGTATGGTATTAGTTGTAGGGGTCATGTTCTATATGAGGTATGGTGGGGTTCTATATGAGGTATGGTCATATAGACTAGTATGGTGTTAATTGTAGGGGTCTTGTTTTATATGAGGTATGGTATTAGTTGTAGGGGTCATGTTCTATATGAGGTATGGTGTTTGTTGTAGGGGTCATGTTCTATATGAGGTATGGTGTTTGTTGTAGGGGTCATGTTCTATATGAGGTATGGTGTTAGTTGTAGAGGTCATGTTCAATCTGAGTTATGGTGTTAGTTGTAGGGGTCATGTTCTATATGAGGAATGGTGGGGTTCGATATGAGGTATGGTCATATAGACTAGTATGGTGTTAATTGTAGGGGTCATTTCTATATGAGGTATAGATTTAGTTGTAGAGGTCATGTTCTTTATGAGGTATGGTATTAGTTGTAGAGGCCATGTTCTATATGAGGTATGGTATCAGTTGTAGAGGTCATGTTTTATCTGAGGTATGGTATTAGTTGTAGGGGTCATGTTCTTTATGAGGTATGGTATTAGTTGTGGCGGCACGGTGGCTTAGTGGTTAGCACGTTTGCCTCTCAGCGCTAGGGATTCCCGGTTCGAATCCCCATCTGGGTGGAGTTTCCATGTTCTCCCCGTGTCTGCGTGGGTTTCCCCACACCTATATGAGGTGTGGTGTTAGTTGTAGAGGTCATGTTCTATATGAGGTATGGTGTTAGTTATAGGGGTCATGTTCTATATGAGGTATGGTATTAGTTGTAGAGGTCATGTTCTATATGAGGTATAGTGTTGGTTGTAGGGGTCATGTTCTATCTGAAGTATGGTATCAGTTGTAGGGGTCATGTTCTATCTGAGGTACAGTGTTAGTTGTAGGGGTCGTGTGCCATATGAGGTATGGTATCAGTTGTAGGGGTCATGTTCTATAAGAGGTATGGTATTAGTTCTAGAGATCATGTTCTATATGAGGTATGGTGTTGGTTGTAGAGGTCATTTTCTATATGAGGTATGGTGTTAGTTTTAGGGGTCATGTTCTATCTGAGATATAGTGTTAGTTGTAGGGGTCATGTTCTATATGAGGTATAGTGTTAGTTGTAGAGGTCATGTTCTATATGAGGTATGGTGTTAGTTGTAGAGGTCATGTTCTGTATGAGGTATGGTGTTAGTTGTAGAGGTCATGTTCTATATGAGGTATGGTGTTTGTTGTAGGGGTCATGTTCTATATGAGGTATAGTGTTTGTTGTAGAGGTCATGTTCTATATGAGGTATGGTGTTAGTTGTAGGGGTCATGTTCTATATGAGGTATGGTGTTAGTTGTAGAGGTCATGTTCTATATGAGGTATGGTATTAGTTCTAGAGATCATGTTCTATATGAGGTATGGTGTTGGTTGTAGAGGTCATTTTCTCTATGAGGTATGGTGTTAGTTTTAGGGGTCATGTTCTATCTGAGATATAGTGTTAGTTGTAGAGGTCATGTTCTATATGAGGTATGGTGTTAGTTGTAGAGGTCATGTTCTATATGAGGTATGGTATCAGTTGTAGGGGTCATGTTCTATCTGAGGTATGGTGTTAGTTGTAGAGGTCATGTTCAATCTGAGTTATGGTGTTAGTTGTAGGGGTCATGTTCTATATGAGGTATAGTGTTTGTTGTAGGGGTCATGTTCTATATGAGGTATAGTGTTTGTTGTAGAGGTCATGTTCTATATGAGGTATGGTGTTAGTTGTAGGGGTCATGTTCTATATGAGGTATGGTGTTAGTTGTAGAGGTCATGTTCTATATGAGGTATAGCGTTAGTTGTAGAGGTCATGTTCTATATGAGGTATGGTGTTAGTTTTAGGGGTCATGTTCAATCTGACTTATGGTGTTAGTTGTAGGGGTCATGTTCTATATGAGGTATGGTGTTAGTTGTAGAGGTCATGTTCTATATGAGGTATAGCGTTAGTTGTAGAGGTCATGTTCTATATGAGGTATGGTGTTAGTTTTAGGGGTCATGTTCTATATGAGGTATGGTGTTAGTTGTAGTGGTCATGTTCTATATGAGGTATAGTGTTAGTTGTAGAGGTCATGTTCTATGGTGTCAGTTGTAGAGGTCATGTTCAATCTGAGTTATGGTGTTAGTTGTAGGGTCATGTTCTATATGAGGTATGGTGGGGTTCTATATGAGGTATGGTCATATAGACTAGTATGGTGTTAGTTGTAGAGGTCATGTTCTATCTAAGGTCTTGATGCTACATGTGGCTATAAGATGTAAGCTATTTAAGATGGCTTCGTCTTCCTCTTGTAGTTTTTTAAATCGTGTCCTGATGTCCAGTAACATCCACACATACCAGCACACACACACACACACACACACACACACACATACACACACACACACACACACACACACACCTGAAGATGAGCTGAAGGCAGGCAGTGTAGCGCCTAAATGACTAAATTTAGAATCCTGTCGACTCAGCTGCACCTTAATGACCTGCCGGTCAGTCCTCTGAACACACTCTGGTTCTGTGTGTGTGTGTGTGTGTGTGTGTGTGTGTGTGTGTGTGTGTGTGTGTGTGTGTGTCGTCCAGCTGAATGAGCTGCTCCTGCCTCAGTGTGAGCAGCTGCGTGTATTGACCGGACTCATTAGGTTTCAGATGGTCCGTCTGCGTGGGCTGAGCGCAGAGCAAAGCTCAGTCCAGACGTTGCAGTTATCACGTCGGCCATTTGGGTGTCACGCTGTCGGGAGAACAAATACATCCTGCTTCATTTTACCGCTTAATGGATGTTTAATTCTCCAGTCATGTGGAACATCATGCTGACCGCAAAACAGGGCAGCATGGTGGCTTAGTGGTTAGCATGTTCTCCTCTCAGCACTAGGGATTCCCGGTTCGAATCCCAATCCCGGTGGAGTTTCCATGTTCTCCCCGTGTCCACGTGGGTTTCCTCTGGGTTCTCCGGTTTCCTCCCACAGTCCAAAAACATGGATATGAGGTAAATTGGCTGCTTTAAATTGCCCCATATAGTTTGTGTGTGCCCAGTGATAGAGTGGCCTGGGTGTGTCTGCCCAGCGCCCGAAACGTTCTCCCCTGGATGGGCATGGGGAACCACCCGCGACCCTAATAGAGCATTAAGCCGAAGATAATTAATATATGGATGCGTGGACCAAGAATGCTAATGAGTTAATTGACTGAAAACAAACGAAGAATAACATGAACATAAACATTAGGTGGTATCACGGTGGCTTAGTGGTTAGCATGTTCTCCTCTCAGTGCTTGGGATTCCCGGTTTGAATCCCAATCTGGGGGGTTTCCATGTTCTCCCCGTGTCCGCGTGGGTTTCCTCCGGGTTCTCCGGTTTCCTCCCACAGTCCAAAAACATGGATCAAGGTCAATTGAATTCTCCAAATTGCCCCATATAGAGTGTGTCTGTGTGAGTGAGTGTGTGCCCAGTGATAGATTGGTGTCCTGTCCTGGGTGTATCTGCCCAGCAACCGAAACGTTCTCCCATGGATGGGCATGGGGAACCCCTCACGACCCTAGTGGAGGATTAAGTGGAAGATAATGGATGGATGGATGAGTAGCTCATAACCAGACGTGCATTTTCCAGTCGAAGAACCCACACAACGCGGATGGAGGTTTTGAACCTGATAACCTGCATACGGAAATGCAACGCGGTATGTCCACAGCACCAAAAAAAAAACTTTAAATTAAAGACCTATTACTTCACCACAGAGGGAGGTTTGATTTCATGCTTAACCCGAGTCTTGCATCATACAGAAGGGAAATTTGGATAATTAACACCGAATAATTCAGCATATTTAATGTTTTCCCGCCTCAAATCCTCTCTTCGCTGCATCCACTGTCCTTAATTTATAATGGAAGGACACTTTATGGTGCGTATTATCCAGATTAAAATACAGGCTCCAGGTCTTCTTCAAATGCAGGTTTGAATCCTAATCTGGGTGCATTTCCATGTTCTCCACATGTGGGTTTTCTCCAGGTTCTCCAGTTTCCTACCACAGTCTAAAAACATAGACTCAAGGTGAATTGGCTGTTTGAAAATGCACAACGAAGGACCCAGCCTTGCTGGGACGTGAAGGTCCCTGGTTAGATTTCCGGTCCAACTAAGTACCATGAGGTGGCCTTGTGCAAGGCACCTAACCCTAATTGCCCCATGGGCACCGTATAAGTGCTGTCCACCGGTCCTCACTTCACTTGTGTGTGTACATGTGTGTGTCACTGCAGGGATGGTTAAATATGGAGGACTAATTCCTCTGTGTGTAAATACAGAAGGTCAAATAGATCAGGTTATCACTTAGTATATGTACAATTGTAACAAAACACTATATACGTATATATCCATTCATTATCTTCCACTTTATCTTCTACTAGGGTCACAGGGGGGTTCCCCATGACCATCCAGGGGAGAACGTTTCGGGCGCTGGGCAGATACACCCAGGACAGGGTGCCAATATATCACTGGACACACACTCACTCACACAGAGACTCTCTATATGGGGCAATTTGGAGAATTCAATTGACCTTGATTCCTGTTTTTGGGCTGTGGGAGGAAACCGGAGAACCCGGAGGAAACCCACGTGGACACGGGGAGAACATGGAAACTCCACCCAGATTGGTATTCAAACCGGGAATCCCTAGTGCTGAGAGGAGAACATGCTAAGCGGTACACCACTGTCTTGCATTCGGATCTTATTTATAAACAAGTGGAACATACAGATACCAGTGGTCAGCACGGTGTCTGTGTGAGTGTCCTCTGGGTTCTTAGGTTTCCTCCTGCAGTCCAAAAACATGGATCATGGTCAATTGAATTCTCCAAATTGCCCCATATATTGTGTGTGTGTGTGTGTGTGTGTGTGTTCAGTGATATATTGGCGCCCTGTCCTGGGTGTATCTGCCCAGCACCATAAACGTTCTCCCCTGGATGGGCATGGGGAACATCCCCCGCGACCCTATTAGAGGAGAACGTGGAAGATAATGGATGAATGGAACATGTAGATACTCGGGCCGGCACGCTGGCTTAGTGGTTAGCACATTCTCCTCTCAGCGCTAGGGATTCCCGGTTAGAATACCACTGTGGGTGGAGTTTCCATGTTCTCCCCGTGTTAAACGCCCCAAATTGCCCCATATAGAGTGTGTGTATTTGTGAGTTAGTGTGTGCCCAGGGTGGCATGGTGGCTTAGTGGTTAGCACATTCGCCTCTCAGCGCTAGGGATTCCCGGTTCGAATAGCCATCTGGGTGGAGTTTCCATGTTCTCCCCGTGTCTGCGTGGGTTTCCTCCGGGTTCTCCGGTTTCCTCCCACAGTCCAAAAACATGGATCAAGTCAACTGAATTCCCAAAATTGCCCATATAGAGTGTCTGTGTGTGAGTGAGTGTGTGCCCAGCGATGGATTGGCACCCCGTCCTGGGTGTCCTGCCCAGCGCCCGAAACGTTCTCCCCTGGATGGGCATGGGGAACCCACCGCTTCCCTAGTAGAGGATAAAGCTCGAGATAATGGATGGATGTAGATACCTAAAATCCCATAGAGATCATATTTCCTCGTGTAGAGAACAGTATGGTGTTTACGTTACTGCACAAACAGCGTATAAGTGTTCAGAATCAGTCTTGAAATATTGTTAGGCCATTATTTTAATGAATGCAATTAAAAACATTAGAAATGTCCTCAACCCATCCACAGTCCCGAAGTCCTGCTGTGCTATAGGACTGCGATGAAAAGGAAATGTTTTATGAGGCGAGTATAAAGATTTCTTTGGAACGTGGCTCCTCCTCACTGACCCTGAGACAGAGCGACGGGTTTGCAAATCAATTTCCCTTTCTCATAATTTCATTAGCATGCAAGTCCAGTGCTGATCTCTTTCCGCATCTGCATAATCAACATAAGACGCTTTGGCGCGGCCCAGAGCGCTTCTTCAGACCCCAATTACATCCCCGCAGTACGTAAACTGCAGCATACGAGCGGTCTCATCGGTCAAAATGGCTGCCAACCAGAATGAGGTCTGAGTGAGGTATACGTTTTGAGGTGTTGCTAATTTTCTGGAGGTGTGGTCAGCTTTTCATCCTTGGTTCTGCTGACGCCCTGCGGCTACGACCATTACTGGATGGAACCTGGATTTCTATTGGACTGGCAGTCCTGCAGGACGTCCTCAGTGGACTTACATAGTTTTCAATTGTTAAATATGGGTCACATGATCATCACACAATCTGTACATGGCTGTCCTATACTGTTGATGCTGCCCTCCCCAAGGAGGAATTTTACTTTTTACAACAGTACATTGTCACAAAGCAGCTTTACAGTTTTATAAGCCTTTAAACCCCCAAAGAGCAAGCTGAAGAGACAGTGGAAAGACAAAACTCCCTGTTATGTTGATATTTTAAGGAAGAAACCTTGTGAGGACCAAGACTCAGTGGGGGACTCATCCTCCTTGAGCGGGGGGGCAGCATTAACAGTGTAGGACAGCCATGTACAGATTGTGTGATGATCATGGGACCAAGAAACAAGAATAATTGGGTGATTTTCACCTATTTTATTACTTTTGTGTTATTTAAGTAATAAATACGGAAGGGGCGGCACGGTGGCTTAGTGGTTAGCACGTTCGCCTCTCAGCGCTAGGGATTCCTGGTTCGAATCCCCATCTGGGTGGAGTTTCCATGTTCTCCCCGTGTCTGCGTGGGTTTCCTCTGGGTTCTCCGGTTTCCTCCCACAGTCCAAAAACATGGATCAAGTCAATTGAATTCTCAAAATTGCCCCATATATAGTCTGTCTGTGTGAGTGAGTGTGTGCCCAGCGATGGATTGGCGTCCTGTCCTGGGTCTATCTGCCCAGCGCCCGAGACGTTCTCCCCTGGATGGGCATGGGGAACCCCACCGCGACCCTAATTAGAGGATAAAGCGGGAGATAATGAATGAATGGATACGGAAGGCCAAATAGGACATATGTTTTAAAAAATTTTAATTCGTGATCAACAAAACTTGTTATTTTGTGATGGCGACTTATTTTGGAGTGAATCGGCAGGACGATCCTTTTAACACAGCTGACATATAGGGGTCGGTTTTATGACATTTGGGTTATATTTACTTCAACAGAGTTTTATGACAATTAATTATGAATCGTAGCTCTGCTATTTCCTAATAAGGATAACAGGGTTTTTTGTGACGGGATCTCACATGCCTTTACATAAGTTCAAGTTCAAGTAATTTATTTATATAGCACTTTTTACAACAGTACATTGTTACAAAGCAGATTTACAAAATGAAAAGCATTTAAACCCACAAAGAGCAAGCTGAAGAGACAGTGGCAAGAAAAAACTCCCTGTTATGTTGATATTTAAAGGAAGACACCTTGTGAGGACCAAGGCTCAGTGGGGGACTCCTCCTCCCTGAGCGACCAGGCAGCATCAACAGTGTAGGACAGCCATGTAATAATTTGCGTGGTGATCATGTGACCCGTATATAACAATTAGAAAAAGAAAAATATTTGAAAAGGTCCATTGAGGGCGTCCTGCAGGACTGCCGGTCCAGTAGAAATCCAGGTTTCATCCAGTAATCGTCGTAGCCGTTTCTTTTCATGAATAAAACATTAAAATTTTCAACCAGTTCTGCCTCTCCAATAAGCCATTGCTTCATATATGCGATCCTAGTGAGGATTAATCATAAGATAATGACTGAATGAATTAATAAGTCTGTGAGTCTGATATTTTAGGCCTAAATAATAATCAAATAATAAAACCTGTTCCCGTGCCTGATAAACATCGACTTAACAGTGTACCAGCATGTGACAGCGGTATATAAATTGTCCATCCATTATCTTCCGCTTTATCCTCAATTAGGGTCGCGGTGGGGTTCCCCATGCCCATCCAGGGGAGAACCTCTCGGGCACTGGGCAGATACACCCAGGACATGGTGCCAATCTATCACTGGGCACACACTCACTCACCCAAACACACTCTATATGGGGCAATTTGGAGAAGTCAATTGACTTGATCCATGTTTTTGGACTGTGGGAGGAAACCGGAGAACCCGGAGGAAACCCATGTGGACACGGAGAGAACATGGAAACTCCACACCGATTGGGATTTGAACCGGGAATCCCCAGTGCTGAAAGACGAACGTGCTAACCACTAAGCCAATGTGCCGCCGGTATAT
>JAFMOC010000462.1:2500-60000 GCA_019802505.1 Corydoras sp. C115
TCAGTAGTGAGTCGGTTGTGAGTGAGTCAGTAGTGAGTCGGTTGTGAGTGAGTCATTAGTGTGTTGGTTGTGAGTCAGTAGTGAGTTGGTTCTGAGTCAGTAGTGAGTTGGTTGTGAGTCAGTAGTGAGTCAGTAGTGAGTCGGTTGTGAGTCGGTTGTGAGTCAGTAGTGAGTCGGTTGTGAGTCGGTTGTGAGTCAGTAGTGAGTGAGTGTGTGTGCTGTGAGGTGTGTGAGGTGCAGTGTCTGTTTCTGAATCATTATGTAAATGAGGTCAGCAGCAGATGGATGTGGACGTTTAGAATTTGCATATTCATAAAGTTTAAACTCTGAGGTTCAAACTTCATTCTGCAGTTTAATAACGAACAGACCCTCGTTACGTCTGTTTACAAAACGTTAATATGATTTTATAATAATAACAATTAAAAAAAATTATCAAATAAAAGCCTGAGCACGGAGTCAGTTCAGAGTCGTCACGGAGTCGGTTCCGAGTCGTTTGTGTGATTGTTTGTATTTCTGTTGTTTTTTAAATCTCCGCCGTCGTGGGTTCGTTAGGTTTGAAAGCGGAGCGGCCGCTCGTTAGCGTTCTGATTAACGAAGCCGGTTCCGTCTCTCCCGCAGACCCCCCCAGTTTGATGGGTCCGATCATCGGAATGTCTCCCGATAAGAAAGCCGAGTCTCCAGGCTCTCAGGGCATGTGCGGAGCAGGGACCCTCCCGGAGGCGGAGAGCGCCTCCAGCCCCCTCGCCACCAGTCTGGACCGGATCGGGCCCGGCGGGGGGGCCCGGGGGTCGGCGCCGGACCCCGAGGACGACGAGCTGACCAACCTGAACTGGCTCCACGAAAACCTCCTGCAGAACTTCACTCTGGGCGACGCGCAGTCCTGCGGCGGGCCCCTGCTGGACATCGAGGGCAGCCTGGGCTCCCCGCGGGGACACGGCCTGTCCTCGTCCTCCGCCTCGTCCGTCTCGTCGTCGGGGAGTCCGAGCGGCCGGACCCTGAAGTCCAAGCCGCCCTTCTCCTTCTCGCTGCTCATCTACATGGCCATCGAGCAGTCGCCCAGCAAGTCGCTTCCCGTCAAAGACATCTACGGCTGGATCCTGGAGCACTTCCCGTACTTCTCCAGCGCCCCCACTGGCTGGAAGAACTCGGTGCGGCACAACCTGTCCCTCAACAAGTGCTTCCGCAAGGTGGAGCGAGGCCTGGGCAAGGTAACGCCACCTACAGCTTCACTGCGTCAACGCGAAGTCACGGGGAACGCACGTAGGCGGGGGCGGCACGCTGGCTTAGTGCTTTAGCATGTTCTCCTCTCAGCGCTAGGGATTCCCGGTTCGAATCCCCATCTGGGTGGAGTTTCCATGTTCTCCCCGTGTCCGCGTGGGTTTCCTCCGGGTTCTCCGGTTTCCTCCCACAGTCCAAAAACATGGATCAAGTCAATTGAGTTCTCCAAATTGCCCCATATAGAGTGTGTGTGTGAGTGAGTGTGTGTCCAGTGATAGATTGCCCCCCTATCCTGGGTGTATCTGCCCTGGATGGGCATGGGGAACCCCCCCCCCCCACGACCCTAGTAGAGGATAAAGCGGAAGATAATGAATGAATGAATGAATGTGTAAGCGGGTGCGGCACGCTGGCTTAGTGGTTTAGCATGTTCTCCTCTCAGCGCTAGGGATTCCCGGTTCGAATCCCCATCTGGGTGCAGTTTCCATGTTTTCCCCGTGTCCATGTGGGTTTCCTCCGGGTTCTCCGGTTTCCTCCCACAGTCCAAAAACATGGAGCAAGTCAATTGAGTTCTCCAAATTGCCCCATATAGAGTGTGTGTGTCTGTGAGTGAGTTTGTACAGTGATAGATTGCCCCTCTGTCCTGGGTCTATCTGCCCAGCGCCCGAGACGTTCTCCCCTGGATGGGCATGGGGAACCCCCCCCCACGACCCTAGTAGAGGATAAAGCGGGAGATAATGAATGAATGAATGTGTAGGCGGGGGCGGCACGCTGGCTTAGTGATTGGCATGTTCTCCTCTGGGTGGAGTTTGCAGGTTCTCCACGTGTCTGCATGGGTTTCCTTCCACAGTCCAAGAACGTGGGTGAATTAAATGCTCATTTGCCCCATATAGTGTGTGTGTCCATCGCGCTGTCCTGGATGTATCTGCCCAACACCCGAAATGTTCTCCCCTGGATGGGCATGGGGAACCACACAACCCCCCCCCCCCCCCAATGATTCGGGCCTTCCCCAAACTGTTCCGATGAAGTTAGTCATACAGTCCAATATATTTGGGTCGATCGACCTCTGAGGACATCATCCAGAGATACTCCAGACATGGGGAGAACATGCCGACTCCCCAGGGAAGGGACCAGTTCGCGGACGTTCTCCGAGAGTACGACCGGAGAGCGTGAGCAACCCCCCCCCACCCCCCCCACACCCAGCCTCCGCCCCGAACTTGGAAAGCGTATGAATATTTCAAATGTGCTGTCCATTAGAGTGTGGACGTCCGTAATGGAGGTGTGTGGTGGAGAGCGGAGGACGTGGATGGATGAGGAGTGATCCTTTAATTCAGCGCTGAGGGGAACGCAGAGCATCACGTTTCATGTAACGAAGCTGGAATGCGGGGGGGGGGGGGGGGGGGGGCGGTGTGGGGCGGGGCGGCAGGGGGGGGGGGGCTGATTTATCAGATGTGGCCTACAGTAGAGCTTTTATTTCATTTTGCGATGCGATGCTCGCTGCTGTGTGTGTGTGAGTGTGTGTGTGTGTGTGTGTGTGTGTGTGCGTGTGTGTGCGCTGAAGTGAATCTGTGGGTTTCACGTGGTGCAGCCTGGTGTCTGTTGCCATGGCGACGTTTCCTCTTTCCTGTTTATGAGCTCGGCTGGTGATTCGAGTCAAGGTCGTGTTAGGCCTGCAGGGCCGCGCCTCGCACAGAGAGGTGATGAGCCGGCGCTTTGTATTTATTTTTTTTTTTTTTTTTTTTTTGTTATTTTTTTTGTTTTTTTGTTTTTTTGTTTTGTTATTTTTTTTGTTTTTTTGTTTTTTTTGTTATTATTTTGTTATTTTTTTTTTTTTTTTGTTTTTTTTGTTATTATTTTGTTATTTTTTTGTTATTTTTTTTTTTTTTTTTTTTGTTTATTTTTTTTGTTTTTTTGTTTTTTTTTGTATGCGTGTGTGCCCCCGCCAGGCCCCGGGGCCCCCGATCGCACCGTGCCGGCGGAGAGCGACCGTGCCCTCGCGAGTTACGTTTCCAGAAAGCGGCGGCGCGATCCGAGCTCGGCCTTATTTGTTGGCAGTCTGTCTGACCCCGCCCCTTTCTTCCTTTCAGACCAATGGGAAAGGCTCGCTGTGGTGCGTGCACCCCGAGTTCCGGCCCACGCTGATGCAAGCGCTGAAGAAACAGCACTTCCCAAGCGCGCACGCCTTCTGCACGCCGCCTGCGTCTCCACCCAGGTGACCCCACCACGAAGCCACCGCCTACATCTCAACAGAGGCTCCTGAAACTAGTGGGCGGAGTTGGAATAAACCTTATGATATTAACCTTAAAATTAATAAATAGACAAATGTATGGGGTAGGGTAGGGTGAGCTGCAACATTCGCTGATTCGACGATTCGATTCGGAGAACCGTAGTCGACTATGAACCTCATAGTCGAATGTACCATTTTGACCACATGGGGGCGCCCATGGCTGCTGCTAAGCATTAGTTTTTACGTGAAATGTCTTTGTTTTCGTTATATATATAGCCTTTTGTCAAATAAAATCATCCTAATTTCTGTTAATATATATTTTTTTAAAAATCGACTATATAGTTGACTATAAAATATAGTCGACTATAGGGAAAATCTGACGAATCAGATTCGACTATGAAAATCCTTAGTTGAAGACACCCCTAGTATGGGGACACACTCACATTTAGACCCACAGTAGAGTGCGTTTAGAACGTTTATACAGCGTGACCTCTAGAGGGCGCCGTTTTCGTCGCCTACCGATTCCATGTTTATTGTTGCGTCTCCGTGAAACACGGTGCAGTGGCTCAGGGTGCGAAGTGCAGCGATGGTTATAAACTCATCACGGTAATAAAGTGAGGCGCGAGGGTCAGGATCAATCATTTCCTCAAGACTACGATACCACGCTGACGTCATGATGTCATTCCGTAGTCCTTGGCGTCCACGCCCTGTTTTTAATTTGCGTGCGTGTTGTCTGGTTATGATAATTGTACGTCATTTATTTTGCTCAGACATCGTAATTAATATGTACGTTACCCACAAAATATTTAATGCGGATTTTAGTTTCAACTTCAAATTGTTTCGTCAATTCAATGTTCGAGAAATAACGACGATTGTTACGCAATAATTAACCAACGAAAAATAATCCGATTAATAATCTGAAAAATAATGCTATTAAATAAAAGACAACGCAGGGCTTTTACTGAATACAAAATTGTGGGGGAAAAAAATTACGTTTAAATATTTAAAAAAAGTAATTATAAAAAATAAATAAACTTTTGTGGAAATCGAAGTGTAAAAATGAAAAAAGGCGCTCTTACGATATAATTAATTGTGATTGTTTTTTTAATTGCAACCCCGATTAATTGTCCCATCCCTGTTGTTGAGTAACATTTCATCGCCCCCTAGTGGACTGGAGTCTCCCGAGTAACCGATCCTATTTTAACAATACGTGTCTCCGAACCATGGCGCGACGGAGAACGATTAATTGAACAATGTGCGCATCCTTATATTTCTTTATTTAATGCTATCAAATAAAAGACAAAATTGTAAAATAAAACAAATAAAAAATAAAATAAAAAAACTAAACTAACTTTAGTTTAGAAATCAAAGTGAAAAAAAATCGAAGTGAAAAAAAAAGGCGCTCCTACGATTTAATTAATTGTGATGTTTTTTTTATTGCAAACCCGATGAATTGTCTCATCCCCGGTGTAACATTTCATCGCCCCCTAGTGGACTGGAGTCTCCCGAGTAACCGATCCTATTTTAATAATCCGTGTCTCCGAACCATGGTGCGACGGAGAACGATTAATTGAATGATGTGCGCATCCTTATATTTGTTTATTTAAGCTATCATAAAAGACAAAATTGTAAAATAAAATTAAAAAAAATTTTAAATTTAAATAAAAAAAAAAAAAACTAACTTTGTGGAAATCGAAGTGGAAAAAAAAAAGGCGCTCTTACGATTGAATTAATTGTGATGTTTTTTAATTGCAAACCCGATGAATTGTCTCATCCCCGGTGTAACATTTCATCGCCCCCTAGTGGACTGGAGCCTCCCGAGTAACCGATCCCATTTTAATAATCCGCGTCTCCAAACGATGCCGTGATCCGGTTGATCCGGTGATGCTGACGCTGTCCCCGCTGGTTTGTCCGCAGTGCCTCGTCTCCGCCGTGTCACCTGTTCTCGTCGGAGCAGAGCTGCTCTCTGAAGGGTAAGTGGACCCTCCTCCGAAGCCTCTCGGCGCTCCGTCTGAAGGACTCTAAGTGGGTCATATCCGCCGCACGCCATCAGCAAATCTATCATTACACATTTAAGCAGATCACTCATCTCGACCGCGGCGCGTCCCTCTCATCCCGCGCCGGGCCGCCGCCGCTGCCGCCGCACGCAAATGCCATCTCTCGCCTGCATCGCGTAACCTTGACAACCGAGGATCTGCTGCTTTTGTAATGAAGGATCGCTGTGGCTGAAAGTGGCACACACACACACACACACACACACACACACACACACGGACGGACGGACGGTCGACTCTGTGTCCATCATTTGTTTTTGTTTTTTTTGTTTTTTTCTCGTTTCAGAATGTGATTTTGACGCCGCCACTGCCATGATGCTGTTAAAGTCTGCCTCTGAGCAGAACATTGACCCATGTAAGACAGCGCCATTATACAGATACCATCCATCTTTCTGCCATCCACCCCCCCCTCCTCCCTCCCTCCCTCCCTCCCATCCCCGCTATTGTCTGACATCTGTTTTGGTTCGAGTTCGAAGCTGCAGTCACTCTCCTCATTCACCTCCATACACAGACGGGCGGTGGAGTCTGCGCTCTGAAGCACAGTGTGTGTGTGTGTGTGTGTGTGTGTGTGTGTGTGTGTGTGTGTGTGTGTGTGTGTGTGTGTGTGTGTGTGTGTGTGTGTGTGTGCAGGAACTGTCCTGCAACACGGTGCCTCTTTGTTTCCCACCCCCCGAGGGCTCCATTTCAAACAACAGAACCCACGTTCTACATCATCGGTGTAATGGACGTTGCACGTTCACGTCCACCGTTCAGTCACCGAGATCAGCCTTTCGGTTCAACGCGCTCCGTCTGGAGTTCACAATGCCGGGAAAAAAAAAATAATAAAAAATTGGCGGGATACTGATGCGAAAGAACTTTTTAGATGCAAAAATTCAATTAAGTTAAAAAAAATAAATTTCAATTAAAATTAAATTAAGATTAAAAAATCAGTTATAGAGCAACATTCATTAAGCAGCTTAAGTATATGTATAAAACACATCTATAATGCCGTGGGCGCAGCCTCATTTAGTGTTGGAATGGCAATCAACACAAACGAACAAACAAATCTCTTTCTGAAGTTAAGAAATAAATTGGTTCGCTTTTTAAAATCGGTGTATAATCGGTATATATATATATATATATATAATCAAAATCATCAATCAAAAAAAAAATATATAAGATTTTTATAATATTTTTTATATTATATTTATATAATACAGCAGTACAGTATGAGAGGGCGTGGCATTATTGTGAATAAACCCCCATAAAGAGGTGTTATTAGTCCCATCATGTAGTGATTTATTCACAATAACACACAACCTCGAGAGTCTGATTGCTTTAATAAATCACTAACAAACACACTATAATAAAAACACAAGCTTTGATTGAGAAATGCCTTCATTAAAAGCAAAATCGTTAATAATCTGCTCTTCCGCGACGTAAACTAGTCCGCTTTTAACAGGATTCTGCTTTCTCTACCACCATCTAGCGGCCAAATTGCAGAACGCAGTTTATAAAAACTGTACCAGGTTTAGTGCTGATCTGTTAATTCATTCATTATCTTCTGCTTTATCCTCTATTAGGGTCGGGGGGGGGGGGGGGTGTTCCCCATGCCCATCCAGGGGAGAACGTTTCGGGCGCTGGGCAGATACACACAGGACAGGGGGGGCAATCTATCGCTGGACACACACTCACTCACACAGACACACTCTATATGGGGCAATTTGGAGAACTCAATTGACTTGATCCATGTTTTTGGACTGTGGGAGGAGACCGGAGAACCCGGAGGAAACCCATGCGGACACGGGGAGAACATGCAAACTCCACCCAGATGGGGATTCGAACCGGGAATCCCTAGTGCTGAGAGGAGAACATGCCAAACCACTAAGCCAGCGTGCCGCCCCTGATCTCTGTTTATATTAATCTGTATTTTATGATTTAAAATAACGTATTGTATTTCACGCATCGATAGGAATGTGACGCTCAGAGGGGTGCGTCATTGTTTGTGATGTCACGGCCGGACACACGGCTCAGCCAATCGGATTTATGGAGCGGAACGACGCGTTTTATAATAGACACTCCAAATGCTCGCCGTCATGCGATTGGCCGATCGGATATTCGCATTAACGAGCAATTAAACAGCCGGCTCTAATAAAGTCCGTGACGAGCTTTAAAGCGCCGACGCGTCCAAATGAGGTTAATTAATCCGAAATTGATTATTGGTTCTTGGAACGAACGCGGTGGGAGGAGCTCTGCCGCTGTCACGGCCGTGTGATTGGCTGATCTCAGCTAGTGTTGTTGCATCTCATTAATATTTCTAGGGCTGTATTCATCTAAAGATTTTCATAGTCGAATCTGATTCGTCAGATTGTCCCTATAGTCGACTGATAGTCGAATCAGTTAAAATTTCACCACAAGATGGCGCTAAGGGCGTAGTTTTTAAAAAAAAAATTTTTTTTATATATTTTACTTATATTTCTAACAAAAGAAAACCTTTTTTTTTTTTTTTCTTTTTTCTAGAAATTAGGATGATTTTATTTGACAAAAGGCTATATATATAACGAAAACAAAGACATTTCATGTCAAAACTAATGCTTAGCAGCAGCCATGGGCGCCCCCATGTGGTCAAAATGGTACATTCGACTATGAGGTTCATAGTCGACTACGGTTCTCCGAATCGAATCATCGAATCAGCGAATATTGCAGCTCACCCCTAAATATTTCATTAACTGATTGACATCCGGGGGGGGGGGGGGGGGGGGTGGGTGGGGGGGGGGGTGGTGGGGTGAATGTGACTGCAGCGGTTTGTCTGAATGTGCGATTATTGATTATGTATTGCTGACCGATCGGCGACCGTGTGCTTGTCCCCGCAGCGGACGAGCAGGAGGGACCCATGGACCTGTCGCTGAGGGACCTGGTGGTCGTGAGCCGGGACCCGAAACAGGACCACAACTACAGCAGCGCCCCCGTCCCCTCCTCCTCCTCCTCCTCCTCCTCCCCCCCGCGGTGCCAAGGCGAGCGTGCCGGGGGGGCGCCTTCCAAACGGGCGAGGCCCGACGCCAAGGCCGACCTGGACGAGGAGCTGAAGGAGGCGGCCGGCTCGCTGCTGCACCTGGCCGGCATCCGCACCGCCCTGGACGCCACGCGACGCAAATGCAGGAAGCTGGAGCGCAAATGAGGCTCCGCCCACCCCCTCTCTGTTTCCTCAGCGCACCTCTGACTCGGCCCGGTCGGCCCCCGCCGGCGGCCCGGTCGGCCCCGACCGGCCCCCCGGCCCCCCGGCCCCTCTCCTCCGCTCATGGCTTTGCGTTTTTAACCGGCCCCTCTTCATCCTCATCTCATCGGACGGGCAATACTAACACAGGAGAGAAAAGCCATACTGACGATTTGCTCCATGTAAAAAAAAAAACAAAACAAACAAAAAAAAAAAAGCCCGTAACCCCGCCCCTCCCACGACCCCGCCCACCCCACGACCCCCCCGCGGAGAAGAAGGCCGCGACGGTTAGACGAACTCTGAGGAGATTTGCATGCTTCCACCTCTACACGTGTGTTTGTGTCCGTATACCGAGAATGAATGCATGACTTTCACGGACGGCGCCGGCGTCGGGCGGTCGAGTCCGGACGAGAGAAGCGGGACCGGCCCCCCCCCCCTCCCTCCCTCCCCGAGGGGAAAAAAAAAACAACAAACAAAAAAAAAAAAAAGATATTAAAGTGCCATTGATTTCGGATCGCGCGCCGGACCTCGGTCCAGACGGAAATGCAATAATCGAGTCGAACCCGAACACTCGGACCTTATTTTATTTTTGTACCGCCCGCCGCTCTCTTTTGTATCCCGCCGCGTCCCTCGTAGCTACGATGTCAGAACCGCGTGACCTTTCTCTCGGGTACGGCGCGCCCCCTTCCCCGGGACCGCCCACCGTCTGCGCTCAGTATTCACCTGGACGTCGCCTCGACAACAACACACACCCCCCCCCCTCCTCCCAGTTCGGCGCTATTAACCCCTTCGAGTGCCAGACCCAAGAGCTCGCCCCCCGGAGGAAGCCGGAGACGATGCGCACGCGGGAGGGCGTCCGCGGGGCAGAGACGGGAAGCGGACGCTTTTCCTTTCGGCGGCGCTCCGAGCCGAGAGCGCCCGACAGGAAGCTGAGCCGATGAGCCAGGAAGTCCTCGCACCTCTCACCTCCCCCGGACTTCATTGTGCTTTTTTTTTATTTGCAGGGACGCTCTGCGACACAATGTCCCCCCAAACGTACGCGGACCACCCGCCCTGCCCCGCCCCGCCCCGCCCCGCCCCGGATGACTACAGCAGCCCCCCGCCCTCGTGCGTTTTCGGCACTCGGACCCCGGGTCCGTTTCGGGGAGCAGGCGCTCAGTAGAGGTCGGTAGCGAGTCCGTATGGAGGGGGGGGGGGGGCGTCCTCTTTCGTTTTCCCATTGCGCCGTAACGAGGAACCACTGCGATTGGCAGGTCAGCGCCTGCGACCAGAACTACTGACCCCCCCCCCCCCCCCGTATGCAGCCTGCTCCAAAAGTATTAGCACCCACTCAACCCCCACACCCCCCGTCATCTAGGTTACAATTCGTAAACACGTCCTTCGCAACCGACAAACCCGCCAACAAACCCCCACAATTATTTATTTACCTTAATGAAGTCCCATTTTTGGGTTTGTTGTCTGTAACGGATGTGTTTACCTGTCGGGTAACACTCTCACCTCCTCCACCACCTCCTCCTCCACAACCTCCTCCTCCACCACCTTCTCAATCTCCTCCACCACCACCTCCTCCTCCTCCACCACCTCCTCGATCTCCTCTTCCACCACCTCCTCCTCCACAACCTCCTCCTCCACCACCTTCTCAATCTCCTCCACCACCACCTCCTCCTCCTCCACCACCTTCTCAATCTCCTCCACCACCACCTCCTCCTCCTCCACCACCTCCTCGATCTCCTCTTCCACCACCTCCTCCTCCACCACCTTCTCCACCTCCTCCTCCATCTCCACCGCCTTCTCCTCCTCCTCCTCAACCACTTCCTCCTTCACCTCCACCTCCACCACCTTCTCCACCTCCACCACCACCACCTCCTCCACCTTCTCCACCACCACCTCCTCCTCCTCCACCACTTCCCCAAACCTTTACCTTCTCCTCCTCCTCCATATCCACCACCTCCTCCTCCTCCACCACCACCACCTCCTCCACCTCCTCCAGCAGCAGCGATGAGGCCCCCCCCCTGTTCCACACCCGTTACGCCAACAATCATCCACAGAACCGTATTATCAGGGTGCCAATAATTCTGGAGCCAAACGGATCTGTTCGCAGCAACCACTAAAACACGTTTGGTCTCATCTAGAGCGTGTGTGAGAGTGTGTGTGTGTGTGAGAGTGTGTGTGTGTGTGTGTGAGAGAGATACCTAAAATATTTTGTTTCTAATCATTTAAACCACTGCCATGGTGACGCCGACGTCCAAACTCTCCTCCAGCTGCCAGTTCCCTTTGATCTGTACATAGTGATGATGATACAAAATGCAAGTATTTACTAAAGAAAAGGTTCCCGGAGCGAAAGACCGGAACGTTTCCGCCAACCTGTCACCCAGGATAGTGATCATTTTCTTTTATTATTATTATTATTATTATTATTATTATTATTATTATGTTCCACTAATTCCGAGCTGCCAGTCAGTTTGCTTGCATTCGTTTGCCACGTTCAGCCAGGAAATCACCTTTTTGGTTTTGTAAGCTAACCTCTGTTAATAAAAAAATGTTTATAAAGTTTATTTTTGGCCAAAGATATGCAATTGTTGCATTATATATGGTATTAAAAAAATAAAATAAGGTTTCTTTTACGCATCGTGTGATTGATGACTGAAGAGAAACCATGGAGCTGGGTTTCGGTTATGCGGTGGCGCCATCTGGTGGCAAAAGGGGTGACTCGCTCGGTTATGATTTGAAGGACATTTTATCATCATTGGTATCGTGTGAGATACATGAGACAACAACGAACCTGTTCTATTAAAGTTAGAACTTAGAATTAAAACAAAAAGAAAAGAAGATATAAATACAATATAGATATGCAAAATATAATATAGAATAAACATCCATCCATTATCTTCTGCTTTATCCTCTATTAGGGTCGGGGGGGGGGGGGGGAATTCAATTGACCTTGATCCATGTTTTTGGAGAACCCGGAGGAATCTAGGTGGAGTTTCCATGTCCTCCCCGTGTCTGCATGGGTTTCCTCAGGGTTTCCTCCCACAGTCAAAAAACATGGATCAAGGTCAATTGAGTTCTCCAAATTGCCCCATATAGAGTGTGTGTGAGTGAGTGTGTGCCCAGTGATAGATTGCCCCCCTGTCCTGGGTGTATCTGCCCAGCGCCCGAAACGTTCTCCCCTGGATGGGCATGGGGAACCCCCCCCCGCGACCCTAATAGAGGATAAAGCGTAAGATAATGGATGGATACAAATACAATTATATAAAATATAAATATATCATTGTGTAATTTGAAATGTAATTAAAAAGTGTAGCAGAAACTACCTTTATATATATATATATATATATATGTGTGTGTGTAAACTTTGATGGGGTAGATGATGAAGTATTTTGGTGATGAAAGACTAGGTTAATTTCTTCAGTGCCGTGACTGGTGAGTATGACTCTGGTGAGTATGGCTCTGGTGAGTATGACTCTGGTGAGCGGTGACTCTGGTGAGCCATGGCTCTGGTGAGTATGACTCTGGTGAGCCGTGGCTCTGGTGAGCCGTGGCTCTGGTGAGTATGGCTCTGGTGAACCGTGGCTCTGGTGAGCAGTGACTGGTGAGCCGCGGCTCTGGTGAGTATGGCCCTGGTGAGCTGTGACTCTGGTGAGCCGTGACTCTGGTAAGCTGTGACTCTGGTGAGCCGTGACTCTGGTGAGTATGACTCTGGTGAATATGACTCTGGTGAGTATGGCTCTGGTGAGCCGTGACTCTGGTGAGTATGACTCTGGTGAGCCGTGACTCTGGTGAGCCATGACTCTGGTGAGTATGGCTCTGGTGAGCCGTGACTCTGGTGAGTATGGCTCTGGTGAGCCGTGACTCTGATGAGCCATGACTCTGGTGAGTATGGCTCTGGTGAGCCGTGACTCTGGTGAGTATGGCTCTGGTGAGCCGTGACTCTGGTGAGTATGGCTCTGGTGAGTATGGCTCTGGTGAGCCGTGACTCTGGTGAGTATGGCTCTGGTGAGCCGTGACTCTGGTGAGTATGGCTCTGGTGAGTATGGCTCTGGTGAGCCGTGACTCTGGTGAGTATGACTCTGGTGAGTATGGCTCTGGTGAGTATGGCTCTGGTGAGCCGTGACTCTGGTGAGTATGGCTCTGGTGAGTATGGCTCTGGTGAGCCGTGACTCTGGTGAGCCGTGACTCTGGTGAGCCGTGACTCTGGTGAGCCGTGACTCTGGTGAGTATGGCTCTGGTGAGTATGGCTCTGGTGAGCCGTGACTCTGGTGACCCGTGACTCTGGTGAACCGGGACTCTGGTGAGCCGTGACTCTGGTGAGTATCATTCAACTTAAAACAGACTTTATTTCGGTGTTCAGTGAAACATTTTCAGGAGATTGAAGGTAAATCGTTGTTCCATGTGTCTACACTAGATGGCGCCGTGAGACCCACCGGTTCAGAATGCCGGATCCGGGAGTCATTCAGGACTTTCTGGGGTTCCTCACTGCGGTCCAGACATCTGAACATCTGCATGATACAAAACATGTCCTGAAGATACGATGTCCATCTCAAAGCACACTCTTAAATTCCTGGAAGTCTCCGTGTGCGGTCCGAGTCCTTGACATGCGGCCTTGAACTCCAGTGTCCTCGTTCCTCCACCCCAGATTCCTCTTCCTGTGTGTCTTCATTCCGCCTTCCAGCTGCAGCTGCGCGCCACATGCGCAGCTCCCTCCTATTTTTGGAAATGGGACTCGAATGAAACGCCACCCCGTTGGCAAACACGGGCGCAGGTGTGCAGATAAGCCCCCTCAGTGGCCCCCGGTCCGGTCAGCGAGGCCCTCTATTGTAGACCGATATCAGCTCGGTGGGCGAGGTCACTGTGACACCAAAGAGGGTGGAGAAACAGCTGTGTCTGATCCACTGGAACCACCAAAAACACAGCTGCACCACCATGTCCGCGTCACTGCGGCACTGAGCATCATCCACCACCCTAATGACACCTGCTCTGCCGGGGTCCCGATCATCAGAGGACCGAAGAACTCTAAAGTCATACGAACATTTTATATGAACATAAAGAAAGAAAAGAGTTCTGAATCAGAAAAATAAGCCCAACTGGTAATGACGGGTAGGGTTGCAGTCTGCAAACTGACCACTAGATGTCACACGACTCATATTTTAAAACCATAAAAGTCAATCTGCAAAATTAAAGGATAAATATATGATTATCAGAACTAACGCAACATCCATCCATTATCTTCCGCTTTATCCTCTATTAGGGTCGCGGTGGGGGGGGGGGGGTTCCCCATGCCCATCCAGGGGAGAACGTCTCGGGCGCTGGGCAGATACACCCAGGACAGGACACCAATCCATCGCTGGACACACACTCACTCACACAGACACACTCTATATGGGGCAATTTGGATAACTCAATTGACTTGATCCATGTTTTTTGGACTGTGGGAGGAAACCGGAGAACCCGGAGGAAACCCACGTGGACACGGGGAGAACATACTGTTCTTCTTAATCTTCTTCTTATTTTTCTCGCGCCATTTTTATTCAGCTCTTTCTCGTCCCGCAGCTTCTTGACGTAGAACGCTGAAATTCGCTAGTATGGTAGTACCCATCCCCGTGTCCGCGTGGGTTTCCTCCGGGTTCTCCGGTTTCCTCCCACCGTCCAAAAACATGCATCAAATCAATTGAGTTCTCCAAATTGCCCCATATAGAGTGTGTTTGTGTGTTGGAGTGAGTGTCTGTCCAGTGATAGATTGGCGCCCTGTCCTGGGTGTATCTGCCCAGCGCCCGAAACGTTCTCCCCTGGATGGGCATGGGGAACCCCGCGACCCTAATAGAGGATAAAGCAGAAGATAATGAATGAATGATATTTATGACCCAGCAGGACGCAGTCTTTTAATACAGCTTGTGGCTGCAGCACCGAATTTGACCACCGGGCGGCAGTGTGTTCAGACTGCGGTACCATTCAAATTACAACAACAAGGACGTTTAGAACGCTGTAGAGAACACGGGAGGAGGGCGTTCACACTAGCAGATAAGTATTTCACAAATGTTCATTGTCACAAACATTTTTAATTAGTGGGACTTCAGCAGTTTGTAATTAGGGCGTGTCGTTTTTCTGTCATCACGTGAATAACGATCCCGTAACTCACCAAAGCACAAAAAGTATCATATGTTGTGTTTAACTCGAATACACCAGGAGTGTTGATCCTTTAGAAACAATATTTTACAAAAAAAAAGAAAAAAAAAAGAAAAGATGCTACATTTTGTTTTTCCTTTACATCTTTTGAAGTCCAAAGCAGCACATCATTGGGATTTCTTGTTCTAAAAAGCTGATCAGTGGTAACAGTGAGAGTTCTGGAAGCTCAGTCGCACATTTCCTCACAATTAAGTTTGTCATCAATCCAAAAAAAATCAGGAAAAAAAAATCCTCTTCCAACGTTCAGAATGTTTTGTGAGGCCGAGCTGAACAGAAAGGTTTAAAAAGCAGCTTTTGGTTTCAGGTCTTTAGGGGTTTTGGGGCCCATGGCCAGTTTGGGGTCAGTGTGGGAGACCGAGCTGTCCCAGTGAGTACAGCGTCCCGTTGCTGGTTTTGGGCGACGCCCCCCTGGCGCCGTTGTGCATGGACGACGTCTCGGTTCGGTAGATGCGGGCGCGTGCCTTGAAGCATCCGAATCGGCTGGCGAGCCCAAAGAAGTCCTGCTTGAAGCTCTTGGTGAAGAAGGCGTAGAGGAACGGGTTGGCGCAGGAGTTGATCGGGTAGAAGAGCACCAGCAGGACCTTGGCGTGCGAGACGGTGATGAGCGGCCGCCCCAGCGCGGCCGAGACGGCGAAGAAGGCGATGGGCGCCATGCACAGGAAGTCGGTGAAGACCAGGATGGCCATACGCTTGGCCACACGGGTGTCGGCGCTGGCGGGCACCGAGGCGGGGTGTCGCACCGTGGCGTAGATGCGCACGTAGCACGCACAGACGGTGAAGAAGGCGGCCACGTCCAGCGTCAGGAGCAGCATGACGTAGCCCTGCGCCGGCGCCAGCTCCACGTCCATGGGCAGACAGATGCTGGTCTTCATGTAGCTGCTCACGCCCACGACGGGCATCAGGGCCGCCACGACCGAGAAGAGCCAACCCAACGCCATGACCCAGCACGCGTGGTGGAGCCGCATCTGGCGCTCCAGGCGCATGGCGTAGGTGATGGTGTGCCAGCGCTCCAGCGTGATGGCCGTCAAGGTGTAGACCGACAGCTCGCTGGCGAAGACGGTCAGGAAGCCCGCCGTGGAGCAGCCGGGACCCGTCTGCCACTCGATGCCGTAGTTGTAGTAGTGCGACCGCGTCCGCACGTCCACGCCCGCGATCATCAGCAGGTAGAGGCCCATGCAGAAGTCGGCGAAGGCCAAGTGGCACATCAGGAACCTGGGCACGGTCAGCTTGGCCCGGCTGCAGAGGAGGACCAGGAGGACGGCGAAGTTCCCCGCCACAGCCAAAACGCTGATGAACCAGATGAGCACGCGCAGGAAGGTGAAGCCCATGATGTCCTCGCACGGGTTGAAGGCGTCCGGTTCGGGGTAGCAGGTCACCTCCATCACATCCTTACAGTGGTCCTCGTAGAACGACGGCTCCTCGTTGCGGGTGGCCGGATCGTTGCACCAGTAGTTTTTCTCTGACCTGTAAAAATACTAGAGGTGAGCTGCAATATTCGCTGATTCGACGATTCCATTCGGAGAACCGTAGTCGACTATGAACCTCATCGTCGAATGTACCGTTTTGACCACACGGGGGCGCCCATGGCTGCTGCTAAGCATTAGTTTTTACATGAAATGTCTTTGTTTTCGTTATATATATAGCCTTTTGTCAAATAAAATCATCATAATTTCTAGAAAAAAAAGAAAAAAGAAAAACAAAAAAAAAGGTTTTCTTTTGTTAGAAAAACAAGTAAAATATATTTAAAATTTTTTTTTTTTAAAAACTATGCTTATAGCGCCATCTTGTGGTGGAATTTTAACTGATTCGACTATCAGTCGACTATAGGGAAAATCTGACCAATCAGATTCGACTACGAAAATCTGTAGTTGAATACAGCCCTAAAAAATACAAAATGTTAATTCAGCACTTATTATTATTATTATTATTTTTTTTTTTACATCTCTTTTTATTAAACACTTTTCAACAAGGTACATCCATAGTAAATAGTAAAATATTAACAGTAAAAACTATCAGAAGAAGCGCACCCCTACCCCCAACCCTCAAAAAACATCAATCATTAGGACAAGACAGTAAATAAATCAATACAAAAATACAAAATATTAAAGAAAAAAAACTAAATAAAAATAAAATTGGAAATAAATTAATAAAGATAAAAAAAACAATAAAGATAAAATAATAAATAAAAATAATAATTAATTAGGCGGCACGGTGGCTTAGTGGTTGGCACGTTCACCTCTCAGCGCTAGGGATTCCCGGTTTGAATCCCCATCTGGGTGGAGTTTCCATGTTCTCCCCGTGTCCGTGTGGGTTTCCTCCGGGTTCTCCGGTTTCCTCCCACAATCCAAAAACATGGATCAAGTCAATTGAATTCTCAAAATTGCCCCATATAGAGAGTGTCTGTGTGAGTGAGTGTGTGCCCAGCGATGGATTGGTGCCCTGTCCTGGGTCTATCTGCCCAGCGCCCGAGACGTTCTCCCCTGGATGGGCATGGGGAACCCCACCGCGAGCCTAATAGAGGATAAAGCGGGAGATAATGAATGAATGAATCATTCATTCATCAGAATGTTTCATTCTGGAGTAATGTTACATCCCTCGATGTACCTAAGAACAGGTAACCAAGTTTTTTTTAAATCTCTGCAGAGTTCCCGTCCTATATGACATTTGTTTTTATTTTAATCAGCGTTATTATGTACAATTTATTAACCTGTCCGCAGAATAGTTCTAAATAATATGGCCTTTTGGCTGAAATAAGTCTCGTGGAGTGTATTCCAGTATTATTGTAACATCCGCTGATCCTAATGATTGTCATGGAAGATGCCTGGAGCCGATGCCTGGAGCCTATCCCTGCACTCATATGGACAAAAGGCAGCAAGGCATTCAAAGCTGGCGACGTGTTTTTGTACTGATTCACCTGCAGACGTGTCTGAACTGTGAGAGAACATGTTTTCCCCCTTATATTTCTTGTGTGCTTTGTAAACTTTATCAGAGTTAAAGTTCTAAGAGAATTGTTTTATATTCGTCTGTGAGGTTTAATGATCATTAAACTCATAGCTTTGTGACAAGAGTCGAGAAAAGAGTTCCAATCTCATTCGACTCCTCATATTACACGTTGAATTAAACTCGGTTCACCTTGCTCGGTTCGGTTTGCAGAGAACCGATTCCTTTATCCTAGCCACGAATATGATTCGACTCACGCTGATCGGTTCGAAACGCGAATCGACTCCAATGGTGCCGAGGTTGAACGCCTGAGAGAGTTTACCTCAGCGAGTGTGTTTGCTTTAATCACGGTATAAACTATAAAACTTTTTTATTTAGTAAAATTTAGTTGTTTCGAGGAGAGTTCGTCTATGAAACGGGTGTCCTTTGCAGTCGGACGTTGGTTTATTAGTCGGTTAATCGAGTTTGTTGATGTTTAACGCTTTAATTGATGCGTTTCAGATGTAACAGTCCGTCATATCGTTGACTTTCTGCTCTTTTTGATCTTCAAACGAAATAAAGAAGAAATTTTTAATCTTCTGCAAATCATTTAAAACGGCTGTCTGTGTCCGGAACGTCGTTACAACCCGGTAAGTTACTTGCATTTACTTCTTCGATGATATTTAACGGTGTTGCGTACACTCATAACTGTGGGATATTTACTATTACAAATTTTATAAAGTACCTCAGCTATTATAAAAATCCGCTGTAAACATGACTTAATGTAGTTTGTGACGACATCAAAAAGAAAAAATAAATAAATAAAAAGATTTGTACGGAGGACGGTTACAGCATAGGGTTCAATGATGCGTTCATTTCTTATGCAGCTGTCCGAATTGTCGTTACAAATTTTTTTTGTTGTTGCTTTATTAGCGTTTTATTGGCTTTCAGAATGTAATGTCATTAAATTAAAGCTAAATTTGTCAAACTCCTGTCGACATTTTTACATCACTTTTGCATTAATTTGTTAAGATAATGACTAACAATTACAGTAAAAAAAAAAAAAAAAAAAAAAAAAAAAAAAAAAATATATATATATATATATATATATATATATATATATATATATATATAAATAAATAAATCAATATTTATAGTCTGGAGTTTCCATGTTCTCCCCGTGTCTGCGTGGGTTTCCTCCGGGTTCTCCGGTTTCCTCCCACAGTCCAAAAACATGGATCAAGTTAATTGAATTCTCAAAATTGCCCCATATAGAGTGTGTCTGTGTGAGTGAGTGTGTGCCCAGCGATGGATTGGCGCCCTGTCCTGGGTCTATCTACCCAGCGCCCGAGATTTTCTCCCCCCGATGGGCATGGGGAACCCCACCGCGAGCCTAATAGAGGATAAAGCAGGAGATATTGGATGAATGAATATTTATAGTCCCAGCGATGAATTAGCGCCCTGTCCTGGGAGTATCTGCCCGGCACCCGGGGCATTCTCGCCTGGATGGGCATGGGGAACCCCCCCCCCTTTTAGGATAAAGCGGAAGATAATGAATGAATGAATATTTATAGTTTATATACACATGAAATGTAGAGTATAACTGTGTTCGGAAATATGTTTTACTCTAGAACTTAAACCAGGGGTTTGTAATCTTAAAGATAAGTAATTTAAAGTCTTTATAAATAGTAATTTACCAGTTTATTAATGAAATATATGTCAGTGATGCAATTTAGGTGAGTTTTAAGCCTCATACAAGCTTACTTGTTCTTTTTGAAGTTTTTAAAGGCGCAGCAGTGGCTGGGATAGGTGAGGTTGGCCTGCGAGAGCTCAGCAAATATCTCCAGGTTGGGCAACCATCTCAGGGTGTAGACCGATGTGGCCACGAGCAGCTTCAGTCTCTTTAGCATGTTCTCTGGCAGCGTGCTGAGGGAGGTGCGGGAGACGTCTCTGCTCACACGGTCATAAACAATTGTTTATACTGTGAATACATTTTGATAACATAATTGATAATCAAATGAACGGAATGTTTAGATGTTAATTATGTGGGGTTTAGTTGACACTATTTTTGGAAATTATTCATTAATTCATTATCTTCCTCTTTATCCTCTATTAGGGTCGCGGGGGGGGTTCCCCATGCCCATCCAGGGGAGAACGTTTCGGGCGCTGGGCAGATACACCCAGGACAGTGGGGCAATCTATCACTGGGCACACACTCACACACACACACTCTATATGGGGCAATTTGGAGAACTCAATCGACTTGATCCATGTTTTTGGACTGTGGAAGGAAACCGGAGAACCCGGAGGAAACCCACGCGGACACGGGGAGAACATGGAAACTCCACCCAGATGGGGATCCAAACCGGGAATCCCTAGTGCTGAGAGGAGAACGTGCTAAACCACTAAGCCACCGTGCCGCCCTTTTTAAAATTAATTAATTAATTTTCATCTCCTGCTTTATCCTCTATTAGGGTCGCGGGGGGGTTCCCCATGCCCATTCAGGGGAGAACGTCTCGGGCGCTGGGCAGATACACCCAGGACAGGGCGCCAATCCATCGCTGGGCACACACACACACACACACACACACACTCTATATGGGGAAATTTTGAGAATTCAATTGACTCTCAATTGATTCAATTGATCCATGTTTTTGGACTGTGGCAGGAAACCCACGCGGACACGGGGAGAACATGGAAACTCCACCCAGATTGTGATTCGAACCGGGAATCCCTAGTGCTGAGAGGCAAACGTGCTAAACCACTAAGCCACCGTGCCGCCCTTTTTTAAATTAATGAATTTGTTTTTAGTTAAGGGCACTAGGAGTTGATTTGTGAACTAATCTAATGGCGTTCGTGTCGCAGTGATGGCAGGGATGGTGGTGCAGCTGCAGGTTGGATGCTTGTTGACTGAGAGCGGCTCATGCTTACAGAACGATGGGGCCTTCGGCACCGAGAAAGGCGTTGTTGTGGATACGCTTCAGCTGTTGGTTTCCCATGAGAAACCTGGGGAGGGAGGGGCAGGTGGTGGTTCAGCTGAAGAGACTTTTTATCCTTAAAAATAGTGCATGACGACAAGCGCACTCACAGTTTATCGATTCTGGTTCCGTTAAAGGCGTTCTGGTGGACGTCCGTGATCCCGTTCTTCGTCAGTCTCCTGTTAGAAAGAGGAAATGTTTGCCCGGGGTACTTAACCAGAAGCAAAGTGAGACGGGGTTTACTTACAGCTCGGTTATTGTACCAATGGTAAGTCCAGAAAAGGCGTTGCTGGGTATTACTTTAATGTGCATGTTATCCTCCAGGTCACTGAAACGGCAGATTAAAGCTCACCATCGGCTTTGCAGCATCATCTTTAATCTGAACGCGCTTGTAATCTGCTGCGCTATGTGGATTAAAGCGCTGAGACACCTACAGTAGCTAAATTGGTTCCCCTTTTTACGGCAATCAAAGCTTCCGCTGTCCTGGGACGTGGAAATGTTTTCATCCAGAAGAGGATGTGTGAGGTCAGACCCTGATGTTGGATTAAATGCCTCACAATTTCAGTTTTATTGTTAATCCTAGATGTGTTGGGTAGGGTGGAGGTCAGCCGTACACACACAACCCGCCCAGCCAGGTCTCTTTGATGTGTGTTCACATTCCTGAAACTGAAAAGGGCCTTCCCCAAACTGTTTGTGTAAATTTGGAATAATGCACTTTAGCTTTTGAATATTCATTCATTTATTATATTCAGCCTTATCCTCTATTAGGGTCGCGGGGGGGGGGGGGTTCCCCATGCCCATCCAGGGGAGAACGTTTCGGGCGCTGGGCGGATACACCCAGGACAGGGGGGCAATCTATCGCTGGGCACACACTCACACTATATGGGGCAATTTGGAGAACTCAATCGACTTGATCCATGTTTTTGGACTGTGGTAGGAACCCGGAGGACACCCACGCGGACACGGGGAGGACATGCCAACTCCACCATGATGGGGATTCGAACCACTAAGCCACCGTGCCGTGCACTTTAGCTTTTGAATAGTTCGACTTAATAATAAAACCCCAAAAAAACGTTAGTACAAAGCAGCACATCAGTCAAAAGGGGAGGAGCTTATAAATAATCACATGATCAACCTGAGAAATCAGTGTGCTGTGTCTTAACGTGGTGTGATTACCCTGTTCTTAATTAAACAGCCTTACAGTACTGACCACATTAAAAGTAGAACGAGGGACTCTGGACTGGACGCACCCTCATTTAAACCTTTATACTTCGTTAGTGTGATTCATTAAAACTAATTGTTATTAAGTAACATATGTCGCAATTAACAAGGCAGATAGATGGACACGCAATATAAGGTTTGTAGATATAAATGTTGTAGAATATGGTGCGTACATACAAGAGAAACTCTGCAGCCGTGGACTGGACCTTGGAGAAGTCCGGGAGCAGCGTGAGCCCCGTGTTTGAGATGGTTCTGTAATGAGGAGATTTATTAACTTTGGCTCATGGTTCGAGCAGACGCACTGCAGCACTGAGTTCCTGTGAGAAAGTCCCCCTTGGGTCAGCGTGCCTCTTGCTGACATCTTGCACGACTGAGCTCGGACAGCAACTCCGGGGGTGGGGGGGGGAGGGGAGTCCCTCCCTTTACCCTGTAAACTGACCAACACGAGCCATACTCACAGATATCTCAGGTTTGGAAGTCCCCAGAATGTGTCTTTGTCCATACTGGTCAGGTGTTTGGATTTGGTTATGGTTCTGTTGGTGGAAAACATTCGGTCAGGAGCTCCACGTTGGGCTGTGTTCCTGTACGGAACTGTGTGTAGTGATCATGTGATCGGGGTGAAGCTCCGTTTGTGTTTGGTTCGTGTCAAACACATGACGCGTGTGCGTTTGTGTGCGCGTGCACAGTTGTTTGTGTGTGCAAGTTTGAGTGCGTGTGCACAGTTGTGTGTGCACGTTTGCACGCGTACACATTTGTGTGTGCACGTTTGTGTATGCACATTTGCATGTGCACGTTTGTGTGTGCACGTTGTGTTTGTGTGTGCATGTGCGTGTTTGTGTGTACACGTTTGCAAGTGTTTGCGCATTTGTGTGCGCACGTTTGTGTGTGCACATGCGTGTTTGTGCACTTTTGTGTGTTAGTGTGTTTGTGTGTACACGTTTGCGTGCGTGTGCGCATTTGTGTGTGCACGTTTGCGTGTGCGCATGTGTGTTTGTGCACGTTTGTGTGTTAGTGTGTTTGTGTGTGCACGTTTGCGTGCGCGCATGCGTGTTTGTGCACGTTTGTGTGTTAGTGTGTTTGTGTGTGCACGTTTGCGCATTTGTGTATGCACGTTTGTGTGTGCGCATGCGTGTTTGTGTGTGTTTGTGTGCATGTGTGTGCACGTTTGTGTGTACACGTTTGTGTGCGTGTGCGCATTTGTGTGTGCACGTTTGTGTGTTAGTGTGTGTGTTTTTATGCATGTGTGTGTTTGTGTGTGCACGTTTGCATGTTTGTGTGCACGTGCGTGTTTGTGTGCTTGCATGTTTGTGTGTGCATATTTGTGTGCGCTTGCGTGCATGTGCCGTGCTTGCGTGTCTGTGTGTGCATATTTGTGTGCGCTTGTGTGCTTGCGTGTTTGTGTGCTTGCGTATTTGTGTGTGCACATGCATGTTTGTGTTTTTTGTGCGTGCTTGCGTGTGTGTTTGCGTGTGTGTATGCGTGTGCGTGTTTGCGTGCGTGTGTGTAGTGTGTATATAAATGTGTATAAGTTTATTTATAAAGTGTATATGTAGTTGTGCGTATGTTACTGTATTATTCACACATTTTATATCCGACTCTTGTTGATTATAATGCTGGTTTCAGTGTAAAACATTTCTGTGAGAGTTAAAGTGACACCGTGAACGGAGGACGTACATTTCCTCCAGCTCGCTGAGGTTTGCGAAGGCGTATGCTTCAATGCGCTGCAGGGCTCCGTTCTCAGACAGCATTCTGCGAAAGTGAGAGCAGTAATGATTTCACACAGACATTAAGCGCACAAAAGCAGCTGTAAACAAAGCGCCAAGAGCCGCGTGTGCTTATTAGAACGCACTGTTTACTGAAGTGATAAACGCCTACCATCACCTAATGAGGGCCCTCTGATGAAATGGCAGGGAGATACTAATCAACACGACTCTTAATAACTTCCCCTCCTCCTCACACTATAAGAGCTTCACTCTAAACGTCCGTATGCTTTTGCATCTGATGAACAATCTGTTATTTAAAATAGAAAGAATGTAAAAAAAAAACGTTATAAATAATCCTGTTATGTTTTAATTAGAAGTCACATGGATACGGAGGTGCAGAGCTTTCAGACTGTCGTTATCTTCCGCTTTATCCTCTATTAGGGTCACGGTGTGGGGGGAGGGGGGGTTCCCCATGCCCATCCAGGGGAGAACGTTTCGGGCGCTGGGCAGATACACCCAGGACAGGGGGCAATCTATCGCTGGGCACAGACTCACTCACACATACTGTACACACTCTATATGGGGCAATTTGGAGAACTCAATTGATCTTGATGCATGTTTTTGGACTGTGGGAGGAAACCGGAGAACCCAGAGAGGAAACCCACGCGGACACGGGGAGGATATGGAAACTCCACCCAGATGGGGATTTCGAACCGGGAATCCCTATCGCTGAGAGGCGAACGTGCCAACCACTCCTTTGGTGATTTAATTTTATACATTTTAAATATTTTTATTCATGTGAATCCTAAAGATGTACATTATGTGGACAGAAGGATTGGGACTCTACACCTACACCCTTTTCTGTTGAAGACATAATGGGGTGGTTGCTATTGGGGTTTGCTTTGGTGTGGAAGACCTACAGAACCCCAACCTCGAACCCGTCCACCTTTGGGATGAACTAGAATGCTGATTGTGAGCCTGGCTATCCTTGTCCAACCGCACAAATGCTCCTCTGGACAAAGACACTCACAGATGCTCTCTTAAGTCGTGAAAGCTGTTAGGGTTGCAAAGGCAGGACCGATTTAGAAAAATCAACTAAACTTGGAATTTTTATTTGTCCCTATAATTTGTGTCTATATAGTGCCCCCTCACTGTCTAAACAAAAATGACACCTTAAATGATAAGGGCTAAGACTTTTGGTTGCTCTACAGTGCAGGACTTCCGGGAATATCAATTGTAAACATCCAGTTCTTCTTGCGAACGGGCCGAAATGTCGAAAGTATGTCAGATCCGTAATGAGTTTGAACTCTTGTGACACCTGGGACAACCCCCCTCCCCCCGAGTTAACCAGGCAGCTATATTTCTGTAATTCATATCTCTGGTGTTGTGTCCCTCCTTTGTTGTAAAGACTAAACACATCCAATCAAGACTAAATAGCACACACGTATGTTCTTTCCAGCTCCACTTGGGTTGAAACAGCAGTCACGCACTCCCATGTTTTGGCTGCGCTTATCATTACTTCGGCCGGTGATGAGTTTTTATCTTTATTACACGGATCGTTATTATACACAACTTCCCGTAAAAAGTCGGCGGCTCCGGGAACCCGGCTTCCACCGTTATCAATCTCTCGATGAAGCAACAAATAGATCGCCGTGGTGGTGTCATCCTGTAGTCCCGGTCATGTCCCCATTCAGTACTGTGGGTCTGCGCAGGGTTTTCATAAACGGGGTTCCCCGAAATGACCGTTATCAGGTTCTGTGGTTAATACATCTGCTTAGAACCTGATGCATTTATTTCCTGTGCATGTCACTCTTGTACACTCCTCTGAATTATGAGGTCATAATTTTAGGTAAATGGTGGGGTCACTTGAAGGTACTCTCTATATGGGGCAATTTAAAGCATTCGGCTTTCCTTGAATGCAAGCTTTTGGACTGTGGGAGGAAACCGGAGAACATGGGAAGAACATGGAAACTCCACCCAGATTGGGGTTCAAACCTGGGTCCCTAGCGCCGAGAGGAGAACATGCCAACCACTAAGCCACCTGCACATGCACAGTCGTTTGAAAACCCATCCAACCCATTCATTATCTTTATCCTCTATTAGGGTCGCGGGGGGGTTCCCATGCCCATCCAGGGGAGAACGTCTCGGGCGCTGGGCAGATACACCCAGGACAGGGGGGCAATCTATCACTGGACACACACTCACTCACACACACACTCTATATGGGGCAATTTGGAGAACTCAATTGACTTGATCCATGTTTTTGGAGTGTGGAAGGAAACCAGAGAACCCGGAGGAAACCCACGCGGACACGGGGAGGACATGGAAACTCCACCCAGATGGGGGATTCGAACCGGGAATCCCCAGCGCTGAGAGGCAAACGTGCCTCGTTTGAAAATACTAGTTCTTAATTACAGATTAAGTTCTCATTTTCAGACTAATTTTGTATTTTGATGTTATGTGCTTTAGAGGGGCGGCACGGTGGCTTAGTGGTTTAGCACGTTCTCCTCTCAGCGCTAGGGGTTCCCGGTTCGAATCCCAATCTGGGTGGAGTTTCCATGTTCTCCCCGTGTCCGCGTGGGTTTCCTCCGGGTTCTCCGGTTTCCTCCCACAGTCCAAAAACATGGATCGAGGTCAATTGAATTCTCCAAAATTGCCCCATATAAAGTGTGTGTGTGCCCAGTGATAGATTGCCCCCCTGTCCTGGGTGTATCTGCCCAGCGCCCGAACCGTTCTCCCCTGGATGGGCGTGGGGAACCCCCCCCCCCCCCCCCCCGACCGTAATAGAGGATAAAGCGGAAGATAATGGATGGATGTTATGTACTTTAGAGAAGCTGGGAAACGTCAGATTCTGTGTATTCTCTGTCTCTACAAACAGATTTAGGGTTTTTTATATAGCAGGTTGTTTCCATGAACGAGCAGTAAAGTGTGTGTGTGTGTGTGTGTGTGTGTGTGTGTGTGTGTGTGTGTGTGTGTGTGTTTGTGTTTGTGTCACGTTAACATTTCACCAACGTTCAGCTTTTTACCCGTGAATGTTAAGATAAGTGTTTTATAATAACGGGTTGCATGTGAGGGAGGCAGTAAGTGTATTATATTATGTTGTTACACACTTACAAGTAACAAGCTTTATTATAAGTGAGCGCGCCCTCCGTCGTTACATGCAGTTAAGTGAACAGACCACATGCTGAATGTCACGCCGTCGTTATATTGTGTGGAGTGAGGATCTCCAACGGCTCTGTACTGGATTACTGGATTACTGATCCCGTGTGATCGTTCAGTGTCGTTGATAAATATAAAGAAATGGAGGACATGTTAGATGTAAAAGTTGCCCGGCCGCTCACTGAGTCTCGGTCCTCCCAAGGTTTCTTCCTTAAATAACAACATAACAGGGAGTTTTGTCTTGCCGCTGTCGCTTCGGCTCGCTCTTTGGGGGTTTAAAGGCTTTTCATTCTGTAAAGCTGCTTTGTGACGACGTACTGATGTAAAAAGCGCCACATAAATAAATAACTTGAACTTGAAAGGTAGACTTGATAATCGCACCATGTTTTAATATTAATTCTGCACTTGGTGTGCATGCTGGCTCAGTGGTTAGAGTGTTGTTGTGGTAAGTTGTGGTCCCTTGACCCTCATCGCTCCAGGGATGCTCTGCTCAACCCTGTGCTCGCTTCGTAAGTCGCTTTGGATAAAAGCATCTGCTAAATTACCGAACACGGTATGTTTCTAAAAGTGGTTTGTCGTCTTTGGTACTCACATTCGCTTCAGGTCAGGAAGTGACGCGATGGCGCACCTTGGAAACACCGTTATCTGAGTCAGCTTGATTTCCCTAAACACATGAAACACATCATTCAGGCAATTAAATAATAAATGAGTACTAACCCGCTACCTTTGAGCTGATTTACACGTCTTTCAAAAGCATTAGCACTGATTTATATTCGTCTTTAAATTCTCGATTCTTCTGGAAATGCTTTGTCTGATTATGGAGTTTGATTTGAAGCTGCAGAATGGTAGTTGGGGCAACCATCTGATCTAGATTATTATCACTGAGTGTCCACTAGGTGGAGCAGTAAGGTGGATGGGAGTAATACGGGAGCAGCACTGCTCTGTCTGATCCATTCCGGCCGTGTAGTTTTATATCTGCAAAAAAGGTTTCCAAAACGGTGTGATCCAGCTGTCGCACCTTGTTTATAATGAGCGTTCAAATACATTTTATTAATTAGCCAGTTGCTCATATTAAAGCCTTAATACCTGTAAACAAAATTAAAATAATACTTTGGAGAATTGTTCGTGTCATGGGACCGTTTCAGAAATGTTCTCATAATAATGCAACATGGCTGAAGCGGAGTCTCTGAGGAATGTGTTTGTGGTGAACATGGAGAATGAAGCGAGCCATCTGCAGGCTCCGTGTCTCGTGTATCAGCTGCTATCAAACTCAGGACTGTGTGTTCCGGGGAAGTAGCAGATCGCTGTTGTTCACACATGCCGTCGATCAACCCCAAAAAACTGCGGCGTAACATAGTAACCGGGACGAAGGCGACGCCCCGTCGTGGAGATGCATGCAGAATCACAGATCATTCATTCATTCATTCATTCATTCATTATCTTCTGCTTTATCCTATATTAGGGTCGCGGGGGGGGGGGTTCCCCATGCCCATCCAGGGGAGAACGTTTCGGGCGCTGGGCAGATACAACCAGGACAGGGGGGCGATCTATCGCTGGGCACACACTCTATATGGGGCAATTTGGAGAACTCAATTGACTTGATCCATGTTTTTGGACTGTGGGAGGAAACCGGAGAACCCGGAGGAAACCTACACGGACACGGGGAGGACATGGAGACTCCACCCAGATGGGGATTCGAACCGGGAATCCCCAGCGCTGAGAGGAGAACATGCCAAACCACTAAGCCACCGTGCTGCCGATCACAGAACATTCATTCATTCATTCATTCATTATCTTCTGCTTTATCCTATATTAGGGTCGCGGGGGGGGGGGGGGGGGGGGGGGGGGGGGGGGGGGGGGTGGTTTCCCATGCCCATCCAGGGGAGAATATTTCAGGCGCTGGGCAGATAGACCCAGGACAGGGCGCCAATCCATCGCTGGACACACACTCACTCACACAGACAAACACACACTCTATATGGGGCAATTTGGAGAACTCAATTGTCTTGATCCATGTTTTTGGACTGTGGGAGGAAACCGGAGAACCTGGAGGAAACCCACACGGACACGGGGAGAACATGGAGACTCCACCCGGATGGGGATTCGAACCGGGAATCCCTAGTGCTGAGAGGAGAACGTGCTAAACCACTAAGCCACCGTGCCGCCGATCACAGAACATGGTTTTGCAAAATGAAATGCGCTGCTTAGAGACCGTTCTGTCTCCTGTTGATTCTCTGAAGACATCGCGTTGCCGTGGGCGACGTCCTGTTCTGTCTCAAAGGTTATAGAATACCAACGTCGTCAGCGTTTCTTCAAAATTGATGGAATGTTTTGAATTCATACACTTTTATTTTGTTATAGACACTATAGTCGGCGCCGTATGGCTTCATTACAGACCTTAACAGATGCTTATAAAAACCGTTGTTAATTTTAGGTTTTCGTCCCGAGACGATGAAGACGTGCACATCTTTATCTCCGTATGATTTGTTGCGTTGTGTCTGCGTCTTGTTGACGTCGGTTTGTTGATGAACTTCTACTCAAGGTCTGCCGGTTGTGAATTTCCCTGTATGATCGGCTCCGTGTTTTGGCCTGCGGCTGGCGTTCGCCTTGGGTTTCCGTTCAGCTGCTTGGGCGGAATGGAAACCTCTTCAAAATAGTATTCAGTCAAAACGTGAAATACATCATTCATTCATTCATTCATTATCTTCCGCTTTATCCTCTATTAGGGTCGCGCGGGGGGGGGGGGGGGGGGTTCCCCATGCCCATCCAGGGGAGAACGTCTCGGGCGCTGGGCAGATACACCCAGGACAGGACGCCAATCTATCGCTGGGCACACACACAGACACACACACCCAAACACACTCTATATGGGGCAATTTGGAGAACTCAATTGACTTGATCCATGTTTTTTGGACTGTGGGACGAAACCGGAGAACCCGGAGGAAACCCACGCGGACACTGGGAGGACATGGAAACTCCACCCAGATGGGGATTCGAACCGGGAATCCCTAGTGCTGAGAGGAGAACATGCTAAACCACTAAGCCACCGTGCCGCCCCCACGTGAAATACATACATTCATTCATTCATTATCTCCCGCTTTATCCTATATTAGGGTCGTGGGGGGGGGGTTTCCCATGCCCATCCAGCGGAGAACGTTTCGGGCGCTGGGCAGATACACCCAGGACAGGGCGCCAATCTATCACTGGGCACACACTCACACAGACACTCTATATTGGGCAATTTGGAGAACTCAATTGACTTGATCCATGTTTTTTGGACTGTGGGAGGAAACCGGAGAACCCGGAGGAAACCCACGCGGACACAGGGAGAACATGGATGGGGATTCGAACCGGGAATCCCTAGTGCTGAGAGGAGAACATGCTAAGCCACCGTGCCACCCCCACGTGAAATACAATGTAATTTAATTGAGATGGTGACCTTTATCGTCAGAGTTTAAATCTCCACCAGCACCACCACGTTAGTGTCACTGCAGTACTGACGGGCACCCACCACCCTAATAATCCCTGCTCTGTGGGGTCCTGGTCATCAGAAAAGAGACAAAAGGGGACTAACAGAGTCTGTAGAGGAACAGATGGACTACAGAATGGAACTGTAGGACTACAAACCCCATCTGTCTGATCATTGGAGCTGATATAATGGATGTAGGAGCGCTGATTGTGTGCTGGGACGACACAGTGGTTTAGTGGTCAGCACGTTCTCCTCTCGGCACTGGAGATCCCGGTTTGAATCCCGATCTGGGTGGAACGTCCATGTCCTCCCCGTGTCCACGTGGTTTTTCTCCACGTTTCCTTCCACAGTCCAAAAAACATGGATTAATGTAAATGGAATGCTCTGAATTGCCCCATATAGTGTGTGTATGCCCAGCGATAGGTCACCTGGGTGTACTGCCGAGCACCCAAAACGTTCCCCCCCACCGCGACCCCAATAGGGGTCTAAAAAAAGGGGACTAACAGAGTCTGTAGAGGAACAGATGGACTACAGAATGGAACTGTAGGACTACAAACCCCATCTGTCCGATCATTGGCGCTGATATAATGGACGTAGGAGCGCTGATTGTGTGCTGGGACGGCACGTTCTCCTCTCGGCGCTGGAGATCCCGGTTTGAATCCCGATCTGGGTGGAACGTCCATGTCCTCCCCGTGCCCACGTGGTTTTTCTCCACGTTTCCTTCCACAGTCCAAAAAACATGGATTAATGTAAATGGAATGCTCTAAATTGCCCCATATAGTGTGTGTGTGTCCAGCGATAGGTCACCTGGGTGTCCTGCCAAGCACCCAAAACGCCCCCTCCCCACCGCGTCCCCAATAGAGGATTAAACGGAACAGAATGAATGAATGATTGTGTGCCGCATGTCGTTTGAGGGTTTAATTTCGCAGATTACAGGCGGCTTACACAATGAGCTCCATCACGGACATTCTCCTCCGGATTTCAGATGGGATCTGTGATCTGTAATCTGTTTTCTGGCTGCCGCGTCTCACGGCGAAAGCTAATCAGAAGATAAAGAGGAGAACGTTATTCTGGCAGATTTACTGTCTGGAGATCCACTGAAGGCTTGATGTTGCTATTTTGGGATTTTGCAGGGGAGGTAATCAGGAGCGAGACAGATTTGGAACACGACTTACAAAAAAAAAAAAGCCGTCAGCTGTGGGGAAAAGCGTCTCCACTTCAGATGAGATGATTGGTCAGTGTGGGGTTCTTAATAACTCCATTCTTAAAAGGTGCAGAGACATTTGTCTTTATTCCATCACCCTCGATTCAGAGACGGGCTCATGACGGACGCCGGCTTTTTAAAGCATTAACAAACAATTAACATTTATTATGAGCTTCTCCTTAAAACATGCGCACTAAATAATAATGAGCAAAAGCATGAAGACAGATTTCTTAGTCATGGAGTTACATCAAGCACCTAGTGTCCATTTTGTACAACTGCATGGAAACAGTTTGGGGAAGGCCTCAGGAGATTTGACCTTGATTGCATCGAACATCTTCAAGATGAAGTAGAATGGACCTTATGAGCTGGGCCCTTTGGTCCAACGTCAGGGTCATAACCTCACACTTTACCACACACACACACACACACTCCAAAACCTTGGAGAAGGCCTGTCCCTGTCCCCCTGCTGTTGGTGGAATGTGTTCTGCTACTACTTTCCTTATTCTGCATGCAGGTAGACTCCAAACTTTGGAGGGGGCAGGGTCATAAGGGCTGCTGTTGGTCTCCCAATAATATTATTCATTCATCCATTCATTATCTTCTGGGTCACGGGGGGGGGTAGTTTCAGGCGCTGGGGTGGATACACCCAGGACAGGACACCAATCCATCGCTGGACACACACTCACTCACACACACTCTCTATATGGGACAATTTGGAGAACTCAATCGACCTTGATCCATGTTTTTGGACTGTGGGAGGAAACCGGAGAACCCGGAGGAAACCCACGCGGACAAGGGGAGGACATGGAGTCTCCACCCAGATGGGGATTCGAACCGGGAATCCCTAGCGCTGAGAGGAGAACATGCCAAACCACTAAGCCACCGTGCCGCCCCCACGTGAAATACATACATTCATTCATTCATTATCTCCCGCTTTATCCTCTATTAGGGTCGCGGTGGGGGGGGGGTTCCCCATGCCCATCCAGGGGAGAACGTTTCGGGCGCTGGGCAGATACACCCAGGAAAGGGCGCCAATCCATCACTGGGCACACACTCACTCACACACACACACTCTAGATGGGACAATATGGTGAACTCAATTGACCTTGATCCATGTTTTTGGACTGTGGGAGGAAACCGGAGAACCCGGAGGAAACCCACGCGGACACGGGGAGGACATGGAGATTCCACCCAGATGGGGATTCGAACCGCTGAGAGGAGAACATGCCAAACCACTAAACCACTGTGCCACCCCCAATAATATAATATGTAAAATATAGCTGTTTTGTATGGTGTGTTGACAGCAAGCCTTTATATAAAGACCCGAGCCGTGCGGAGAAATCCGAAGAGGTGAAGGAAAGTAATTGAAGCAATCCAAGAAGGGATGGGTCTCGTGGAGTGGTCAGAAATATATATGACGTTCGTCTAATGGCAGCGGAAAGACGCTGTAAGGAGGCGGGAAATGACCTCCCTGTGTAAAACCTAATGAGACACTTAAAGACCAAACGGAAACCAGAATTCTGTGTTTGAATTGATCACACGGTCATTGATACGGATTAGGATTTGGATTAAAGGCCTCAGCAGGTAGGACAGGAGAACGTGCAGAGGGCGCCGCGGTCAGACCGACGGGACGTCGCCGTGGTCGATCTGCGCGCCGATGTGGTACTTACACATACGTGGTATTTCGGGGTATTTGGCAGGGCATCAGTTGCACTCCGTTGCCGAGACAGAAGAACGCGCGTGTCGTCCCGTTGGCTGAGCAGGAGTACGCTGCCACGTGCGGCAGGAGCAGGGTCAGAACGAAGCCCGCCGCCCTGCCCGCCGTCGTCATCCTTCGTTTTGGGGGGCGTCCACGGTGCTGCGGGTTAAGTCCGGGTGCCGTCGTCGCGTCGCTCCATCGCGTCGCGGCGAGTGCGGTGTTTACGGGGCGTCGCGATGCTGCGCGAAGGCTGTACCCCCGTCGAGCCGCGTGGTTGGTTAAACGCGCCGCACTCTGGAAGCCATGAAGACCTTGAGCGAGAACTTCTGATAAGAGTTGTATGTTGTGCTGGTTTCTATTCCCAGCCCTCGTGTCCTCCTACTTCTCCTCCCGTAACCCAATCTCGTCCCTCTGTCCACAACATTTCCTCCCATTTTCCTACCTCACACGTCCACGCACGGAACGCCGGTTCCTCCACCGAACATCACACAGCTGCCCTTTGTGCCCTCTTTTAAAAATGGTTTGCTAAAAATGAAGAAGCACCAACACGTCTTTATGTCCAAACATATGAACCGTTGAGTCTTTCAGGTCCTCGCGCACCGCATCAGACGCATCATCGGTGCGTAAATAAAACGACTTTATAGACATTACCAATCTGTTGGTTTAATATTTTAGCCTTTTTTTTTTACTTAGTTTCTGACCATTTTGACTGTTAAACCTCCATTAATACAAATAATAAACTTTAACATTTAAATCTTTTTTTTTTATGATATTTTTATTGGAAATATACTTACAACCGGCGGCACGGTGACTCTCAGTGCGAATCCCCATCTGGGTGGGCGAATTCCCGGTTCGAATCCCCATCTGGGTGGAGTTTCCATGTTCTCCCCGTGTCCGCGTGGGTTTCCTCCGGGTTCTCCGGTTTCCTCCCACAGTCCAAAAACATGGATCAAGTCAATTGAATTCTCCAAATTGCCCCATATAGAGTGTGTGTGTGTGTGTGTGTGAGTGAGTGTGTGCCCAGCGTTAGACTGGTGCCCTGTCCTGGGTGTATCTGCCCAGCGCCCAAAATGTTCACCCCTGGATGGGCATGGGGAACCCCACCGCGACCCTAATAGAGGATAAAGCGGGAGATAATGAATGAATGAATGAAAATACTTACAACCACAATAACAATTAACATATTCCACTTTTTCTCTTAAATTTAACATTTAAATCTTAACGTTATTGTCTCTGATTATGAAAAGGTTATGTTTTAAACATTGGTTTTGATTCAGTTTGCTGTAGGTTTCCTTAAAATTAATATTTCATGCCCCCTGCCCTTATAACAGGTTAGTACTGAGATGAGAACGGTCTTTTTTTTTTTTTTTTTTGGGACTGTGTTGATAAAAATAACAGTTTGCTTTAATCTTGTTCCACTAGAGGTCACCACAAGATCATGTGTTCACTTTAAGCCCATCGGACCGAGCTGACATCCTGGTGAGTAAGAGAGAGACCTCTGTGTATCAGTTGACCTCATGTAAAGTGGGACCCCCTCCCAACCACCCAAAAAGATCACAGGACGTGATGTAGCACCATTATTTAAGATGCAGGTGTTGGTTTACAGTCATTTTTCTTGGTTATAATTTTTTTTTTGTTTAAATGTAGCTCTGTTTAGGTGCCGTTTTGATTTGGAAGATAAACAGATGGAAGGAATCGGAATGTCGATTTTGAACCCCACTATATTTCTTAATCTAACCCAGAATCACGGAATATCCGGCCCAATGTATAGCGGCTGGTACACGTGCCGTTATTAAGATGTCTATAATAAAGTGTCCGTTTAGTTCCTATTTAGTTCCAGATCCTCAATAGTTCTTTGTTCCTTAATAGTTCTAGTGGCTCATTATTTGTAGTTCCTCATTAGTTCTAGTTCCGTCTGTTTATTTGTAGTTCCTCTTTACTTAATGTAGTTTGTAGTTCCTCCAGTTAATTTTCCAGTTAATTTTTAGTTCCAGTGTCTCTTATTTGTGGTTCCTGTTTATTTCTAGATCCTCATTAGTTCTCGTAGCCTCAGTTTTTCCAGTTAATTTTTAGTTGTGTCTCTTTTTGCGGTCCCTGTTTATTTGTAGTTCCTCATTAGTTCTAGTTCTGTCTGTTTATTTGTAGTTCCTCTTTACTTAATGTAGTTTGTAGTTCCTCCAGTTAATTTTCCAGTTAATTTTTAGTTCCAGTGTCTATTTGTGGTTCCTGTTTATTTCTAGATCCTCATTAGTTCTCGTGCCTCATTTTGTAATCCCTCATTATTTGTTCCTCAATAGTTCTAGTGCCTCATTATTTGTAGTTCCTCATTAGTTCTAGTTCTGTATGTTTATTTGTAGTTTACTTAATGTAGTTTGTAGTTCCTCATTACTTATTTGTAATTCCTCTTTAGTTTTAGTGCCTCATTGTTTGTAGTTCCTCTTCAGTTCTAGTGTCTGTTTATTTGTAGTTCCTTTTTTAGTTCCAGTGTCTCTTATTTGTGGTTCCTGTTTTTTTCTAGATCCTCATTAGTTCTCGTGCCTCATTTTGTAATCCCTCATTATTTGTAGTTCCTCGTTAGTTCTAGTTCTGTCTGTTTATTTGTAGTTCCTCTTTACTTAATGTAGTTTGTAGTTCCTCCAGTTAATTTTCCAGTTAATTTTTAGTTCCAGTGTCTCTTATTTGCGGTCCCTGCTTATTTCTAGTTCCTTATTAGTTCTAGATCCTCAATAGTTCTCGTTGGTCATTATTTGTAGTTCCTCTTTAGTTTTAGTGCCTCATTGTTTGTTTATTTGTAGTTCCTCATTTGTTCTAGTTCTAGTTCTTAATCCCTCATTATTTGTAGTTCCTCGTTAGTTCTAGTTCTGTCTGTTTATTTGTAGTTCCTCTTTACTTAATGTAGTTTGTAGTTCCTCCAGTTAATTTTCCAGTTAATTTTTAGTTCCAGTGTCTCTTATTTGCGGTCCCTGTTTATTTCTAGTTCCTTATTAGTTCTAGATCCTCAATCGTTCTTGTTGGTCATTATTTGTAATTCCTCTTTACTTAATGTAGTTTGTAGTTCCTCCAGTTAATTTTTAGTTCCAGTGTCTCTTATTTGCGGTCCCTGTTTATTTCTAGTTCCTTATTAGTTCTAGATCCTCAATCGTTCTCGTTGGTCATTATTTGTAATTCCTCTTCAGTTCTAGTGTCTGTTTATTTGCAGTTCCTCGTTAGTTCTAGTTCTGTCTGTTAATTTGTAATTAACGTATGTGTTTGGAGTGTGAGTGTAACACACGGTCCTGTGTTTAAATCCCAGATGCGGTTCCTGCAGCGGCAGCGGGGACGGCGCTCGGCTCGGCTCGGCTCGGTGCTTTTCGGTTGGGGTGCGGTGAGGTTCCCGCTGACGGCGCTCTGATTCTCCTCACACCTTCTCCTTCATGAAATCAGAAAAGCACAGAGGGCTCAGGTGTCGGGAGTGAAGGGTAATAAAGGGTTTTATAGCTTCTTCACGCGTTTCTGAACAGGGACGAGCTTGTCCAAAGCTGACAAGCTTATTTACCTTTCCATTTCTTTCTCTTACGTAGAAAAAAAAAAAAGAGCCATAAATAAGAGACTCTGGGTTACGGCCCTGTTCCGTCTGTGTGTTCCGCCTCGGCCCTTTGATCTCCTTTATGTTCTGTAATTTATTATTTACTTTATTCTGAATCATTATTCATTTCACTCTTTAATTCTCTGTTAGATTTACTGTCTGATCAGAAGTATCGGGACACGCCTGTTGGTCAGTTTGGGCAGGTGTGTGAGGTCATGGTCTGTTTTTCTGAAGGACTGTCTCTGAAGGACCTCATTTGGTCGAGTTCCTCAATATCTCTAGTGCCTCATTTTGTAGTTCCTCTTTAGTTCTAGTTCCTCAATAGTTCTCGTGGCTCGTTGTTTGTAGTTTCCTATTAGTTGTAGTTCCTCTTTAGTTCTAGTGTCTGTTTATTTGCAGTTCCTATTTAGTTGCAGTGTCTTATTTGTGGTTCCGGTTTATTTTTAGTTCCAGATCCTCAATAGTTCTTGGGCTAGTAGTTCCTCATCAGTTCTAGTTCCTTTTTAGCTCTTATTTGTGGTTCCTGTTTATTTCTAGATCCCCAATAGTTCTCATGTCTCATTTTGTAGTTCATCATTAATTCTTAGTTCCTCAATTGTTCTAGTGGCTCATTATTTGTAGTTCCTCATTAGTTGTAGTGCTTCTTTTCTTCTAGTTCCTCATTATTTGTAGTTCCTCATTATTTGTAGTTCCTCATTAGTTCTAGTGCTTCTTTTCTTCTAGTTCCTCATTATTTGTAGTTCCTCATTAGTTCTAGTGCTTCTTTTCTTCTACTTCCTCATTATTTGTAGTTCCTCATTAGTTCCAGTGCTTCTTTTCTTCTAGTTGCTCATTATTTGTAGTTCCTCATTATTTGTAGTTCCTCATTAGTTCTAGTGCTTCTTTTCTTCTAGTTCCTCATTATTTGTAGTTCCTCATTAGTTCTAGTGCTTCTTTTCTTCTAGTTCCTCATTATTTGTAGTTCCTCATTAGTTCCAGTGCTTCTTTTCTTCTAGTTGCTCATTTTTGTAGTTCCTCATTATTTGTAGTTCCTCATTATGTGTAGTTTCTCATTATGTGTAGTTCCTCATTAGTTCTAGTGCCTCTTTTCTTCTAGTTCCTCATTATGTGTAGTTCCTCATTAGTTCTAGTGCCTCTTTTCTTCTAGTTCCTCATTATGTGTAGTTCCTCATTATGTGTAGTTCCTCATTAGTTCTAGTGCCTCTTTTCTTCTAGTTCCTCATTATTTGTAGTTCCTCATTAGTTCTAGTGCCTCCTTTCTTCTAGTTCCTCATTATTTGTAGTTCCTCATTAGTTCCAGTGCCTCTTTTCTTCTAGTTCCTCATTATTTGCAGTTCCTGTTTGGTTCTAGTTCCTCATCCGTCCCGTGCTACAGTACAGTGTTGTATTCGCGCTCCACCTTTGCTCTCGGTGATTCTGTAGTCATGTGACTGAGTGAGGTGTGGATTGTGATGTCACAGGGCAGCAGCGAGACACAACAATCAGAAATTGACCCAAAACCTTTGGGCAGTGTGATCAGCAGGCGTCGGCTGTGCGTCCCCACGGCGTCCCCACGGCGTCCCCACGGCGTCCCCACGGCGTCCCCACGGTGCGGTGCTGCTGGAACCAAACAAACAGACGCCGCCCGCCGAGTCCATTATTCTGCTGTGGACGGAGCGCGCGGTAAATTCTGACGGGGGCGACGCGCCCCTTCACGCTCCGCGGCGTTTCTCTTTCTGCTGCGCCACTCGAACTCATCAGCCTGATGAAATCACGGCGGTCAGGAGTCAACCGAGCGTCCACACCAAAGACCGATGACCTTTTCGCTCTCGGGAACTCCAGTTCGTCCACGGATTGAGATTTATTCGGCGAAGGACGCGGGGTTGGTAATCCATCATCCATCATCTCCCGCTTTATCCTAGTAGGGTTGAGGGGGGGGGGTTCCCCATGCCCATTCAGGGGAGAACATTTCAGGCGCTGGGCAGATACACCCAGGACAGGGCGCCAGTCCATCGCTGGACACACACTCACTCACACACACACACTCTATATGGGGCAATTTGGAAAAACTCAATTGACTTGATCCATGTTTTTTGGACTGTGGGAGGAAACCGGAGAACCCGGAGGAAACCCACGTGGACACAGGGAGGACATGGAAACTCCACCCAGATGGGGATTCGAACCGGGAATCCCTAATGCTGAGAGGAGAACATGCTAAACCCGAAGCCACGCGTCGCCCTCCATCCATTATCTTTATCCTCTATTAGGGTCGCAGGGGGGGTGGGTTCCTCATGCCCATCCAGGGGAGAACGTTTCGGGCGCTGGGCAGATACACCCAGGACAGGGCGCCAGTCCATCGCTGGACACACACTCACTCACACAGACACACTCTGTATGGGGCAATTTGGAGAACTCAATAGACTTGATTCCATGTTTTTTGGACTGTGGGAGGAAACCGGAGAACCCGGAGGAAACCCACGCGGACACGGGGAGGACATGGAAACTCCACCCAGATGGGGATTCGATCCGGGAATCCCTAGCGCTGAGAGGAGAACGTGCCAAACGCTAAACCACTAAGCCACCGTGCCGCCCACGGATTTGGTAATGGTGAAGTTTATTCACAGTAATGCCTACATTTCCAGAGTGCCTCTTGATCCCTCTCGATCACTCTTGATCAGCCGTCCTCGTAGAACCTCGTTGGACGTGTGGCTCCGGTCAAACGAGGGACATTTCAAAGGCTTGAGACGAGCTTTGGGATTCTGAAGATCTCGGGATGATGTCACCGGGTCCGGGCGGTTGCCAGGAAACGGAGCGATTAGTGAACGGCGGCGTGTTTTTGTCCTCACACGTGACCGAGTTGGTCCTTGGTTTTGAGCGGATCATTGTCTGCAGGTGTACGGAGTCGTGGGGTTCTGCGAACGCGAGGCGATGCTTCAGGAAAAAAAAAAAAAATGTTTTTAAATGATCGCAGGAAACGTCGTCATTGGCCGCGGACGAGACCTTGGACCGAAATCAAGGTGATGGAAATAAAATCGCTCCGTAACGAGTCCCTGCCATTCAGCGCGTTCCGCAGTGACGTCCTTTAAACTCCGGCGTGATGCTGCTACAAAGCTCCAGATGATCACTTAGAACATCCAGAACACAGGGTTCAACATCCTGAACTTCTCCTTTGTTCACCCAAAAAATGCAGCAGGACGCAGAGGACTTGTGTTCTTTATGCTCTTTTAAAGAACTCCACACATTCCTGTCTCCTCCACGTCGGCGGATTACTTTCCTGAATGCCCCCGTCTTAATGTTTTACTTTCTAATTTACAGAGTTGGAATTTGCACGACGATATGGACCATCCATCCATCCATTATCTCCCGCTTTATCCTCTATCAGGGTCGCGGGGGGGTTTCCCATGCCCATCCAGGGGAGAACGTTTCGGGCGCTGGGCAGATACACCCAGGACAGGACGCCAATCCATCACTGGACACACACTCACACAGACACACTCTATATGGGGCAATTTGGAGAACTCAATTGACCTTGATCCATGTTTTTTGGACTGTGGGAGGAAACCGGAGAACCCGGAGGAAACCCACGCGGACACGGGGAGGACATGGAAACTCCACCCAGATTGGGATTCGAACCGGGAATCCCCAGCGCTGAGAGGAGAACATGCCAAACCACTAAGCCACCGTGCCGCCCCCACGGATTTGGTAATAATGAAGTTTATTCACAGTAATGCACTACAGAATGTTTCGGGTGCTGGGCAGATACACCCAGGACAGGGGGCAATCTATCGCTGGACACACACTCACACACATACACTCTATATGGGGCAATTTTGGAGAACTCAATTGACTTGATCCATGTTTTTTGGACTGTGGGAGCAAACCGGAGAACCCGGAGGAAACCCACGCGGACACGGGGAGAACATGGAAACTCCACCCAGATGGGGATTCGAACCATGAATCCCCAGCGCTGAGAGGAGAACATGCCAAACCACTAAGCCACCGTGCCGCCCCGATATGGACCAGTATTGTATAACTATGTTATAAATGTATGAGATGTATTTCGCCTCCAGCACTTACACACAGGGGAATCGGTTCTCTACATTTAAGCCATACAGAGTAACGTGAGCGCGTGTGCCCGGGGCGAACCAATCGAGGAACCCTGGGAACCAATCGGGGGTTAGGTGCCTTGCCCAAGGGCACTTCAGCTGGAGCACTCGGTGGGAGCGGGAATTGAATGGCGGACCTGCAGGCCCATACAAACCACTGCCCCATATTACACCTACAGACCATTTGTGACAGTCCACATTTCGGGAACAGGGTACTGCACGATTTTAGAGTGTGTTGGGGGGTATTCATCCAGGAGAACGTTTGGGAGGTCGGGCACCGACGTTGGACGAGAGGAGCTGGTTTACAATCCCTGTTCTAGGTCATACTAGGGCAGTGGTTCTCAATTATTCTCTGTTAAGCCCCCCCTGGGAAGAAGAGAACTTTTTGCCCCCCACCACACACACACACACTCCCCCCCCCCCCCCTGTACATGACAAAATGGGATGAAAAAGTATTTTGACACGCCCACTGTAGTATCGTTTGTTATAAGTTCAGCTCTGTTATAACAATGTATCCTTATTTTTGGTCATTTGGTCATTTATTGGACGCTTTTGTCCAAAGCGACTTAAAGGTGAACACAGGGTTCATCACAACATCCCTGGACCAATGAGGGTTAAGGGTCTCGCTCAAGGACCCACATTGGTAACTTCAGTGGACCTGGGATTTGAACCCCCAACCTTCAGATTGACCGCCCAACGCCCTGACCACTGAGCTACCACACCAACGCCCTGACCACTGAGCTACCACGCCTTATTAACAACAAAGAAAACAAAAAAGAAAGCAATACAGATCAACTTAGAACAGAATCATTTTATTAACTTTGTTTTTTTAGTTTGTAACAGAAACGAATGAAATCCTGATTTAAACCAGAAACGTTTTTGAACCGACCGGCGTTTGATACTGAAAAATGAAATGAAATAAAAGCAATAAATAATAATCAATTCAAATTCATCAGCAACATTCATTCAGGAGCTCAATATATTAACCCTTCAACCTACAAAACTAAAAATGAATACAACGATTTGTGCTGTTTTTATTTATTTCTTTTGTGCTGTTTTTATTAATTTTTTTTTATCAAAATGAGGAAGTCAGATCTAATGTCTCCAGAGCGTCCGTTCTGCAGCACGGCTTTTCTGATGATGTTTTCATAAAGCGGGAGGGTCGCTGGCTCTGCGCGTCACGTTTTCAATTAAAAAACTCAAGCGGTTATCAGCGTGATCGGGGTGTCATGTCTTTAAGTGACGCCTTCATTTATTTGTCTTCACGCTGTCCGCTGCCAACATTTAAAGACACAGAAGACACGCCGGTCTTTCTTCGTCTCCTCCTCAGTTACCGTGAAGCCAGGCGCTACATAAGCTTCGACACGTTTCCTCGTTTTAACTTTCGGTTGACTTTTGTTTGTCTCATTGTCTTCGTCTCTCTGTTAAATATTTGTCCATGTTGTCTCTTGAGGGTTTGTTCAGTTCACTTAATATCACTTGCTCTGTGATTTCTTGTTATGCGCCCCCTGCAGGCTCCGCACTGCGCCCCATGTGTTTGGAAAGTGCTTGGTTTTATGAACATTTCAATGGCACCATTAGATTCAGTGATGTTCTGACTCTGACATCAGAACCTCCATTTCGATCGGCCCTCCACCCGTCACACTGCGCGCTCACACGTTCGGTCCTGACCTTTTAACGTAAAGGCGGCGCAGTCGTGTCGTCACCCAGAGAACGCCATGTCCCCGTATGCCGGTGCTCGGGTGGACCCGCGGCTCTAAACTTAAAATAGAAACGAGATGAGAGAGTGCCATCCAGATGATGATGATGATGATGTCACAGAGCAATTAAAGGCTTAATCAGCAATCTTGGTAGGACGGCACGGTGGCACAGTGGTTGGCATGTTCGCCTCTCGGCGATCCCAGTCTGGGTGGAGTTTGCATGTCCTCCCCGTGTCCTCGTGGGTTTCCTCCCACAGTCCAAAAACATGGATCAAGGTCATTTGAGTTCTCCAAATTGCCCCATATAGAGTGTGTGTGTGTGTGAGTGAGTGTGTGCCCAGCGATAGATTGGCGTCCTGTCCTTGGTGTATCTGCCCAGCGTCCGAAACGTTCTTCCCTGGATGGACATGGGGAATCGATTCAAAGTGCCCAAGAATCGATATAAATAAAAAAAAAAAAAAAAGTTTTATTTTTTGGCGCCCCCTACCGAACGTACTGCATATCGCATTATGGATCTCACCTCGTCTCTGTTAAATATTTGTCCATGTTGTCTCTTGAGGGTTTGTTCAGTTCACTTAATATCACTTGCTCTGTGATTTCTTGTTATGCCCCCCCCCCATGCACCGCACTGCGCCCCCCCCCCCAGGGGGGTGCGCCCCACTATTTGAGAAGCACTGTACTAGGGTTAAATTCAGGGTGCTTTGTGGGTCAGTCAAGGTGTTCTACTCCGATCCGACCCAACCCTCCCATCGTGGACCTTGCTTGGTGTACTGGAACAGAAGAGGGCCTTCCCCATACTGTTTGCACATAGTTGTAAGCGTACATGTGTTTGGAAAGTGCTTGGTTTTATGAACATTTCAATGGCACCCTTAGATTCAGTGATGTTCTGACTCTCTGACATCAGAACCTCCATTTCGATCGGCCCTCCGCCCGTCACACTGCGCGCTCACACGTTCGGTCCTGACCCTTTAACGTGAAGGCGGCGCGGTCGTGTCGTCGGCCGCGATGTAAACCCGGCGGATCTGATTCCATTCCGTCGCCCCGCGGGCTGTTTCTGCACGACGGCTCATTTCCTTGGCGACCCTGAGGGAGGAAAATCAGAGACGTGTGTTTGTTTCCCGATGACCTTGTTACCACCAGCTGGGCCGAACAACCCGCAGATAACGAGGTTCGCTCGGCCCAGATGTGCGGCGCTTCCGAAGGAACATTACGGAACGCGGACGCTTACGGGAACGCCGGCGGAAAATAATCAGGCCTTGATTTCCCCGCAGGTTTGCACAGTGAGCATTAGGGCAAGCGCAGAGATGATAAATAATAATAATAACTGTAATAAAACTGCGCCGCAGTTAAAATCAGAACCCGAGCCCTCGGCGTGGAGATCACGGTCACATGTTTAGATTCAATCTCAACTTCCTGTTCTCCTGATTCTCTGATTTATTATTATTATTATTATTATTATTATGTATGAATTAAAAATGATCATTCATTCATCATCTTCCACTTAATCCTCTGTTAGGGTCGTGGGGGGTGGGGGGTCTCCCATGTCCATCCAGGGGAGAACGTTTTAGGCACTGGGCAGATACACCCAGGACAGGACGACACTCGTATCACTGAGCACACACACACACACACACACACACACTATATGGGGCAATTGGGAACATTCAATTCACCTTGAATCCATGTTTTTGAACTGTGAGAGGAAACCGGAGAAAACCCACACGGACGTGGGGAGAACATAGAACATGCAAACTCCACCCTGGATCCCCAATGCTGAGAGGAGAACATGCCAAAGTCTATGCCACCGTGCCATCCGATAGAAATATTAATGTATTTAATATTTTTATATATATATATTTGCAGCACGGTGGCTTAGTGGTTTGGCATGTTCTCCTCTCAGCGCTGGGGATTCCAGGTTTGAATCCCCATCTGGGTGGAGTCTGCATGTCCTCCCCGTGTCTGCGTGGGTTTCCTCCGTGTTCTCCGGTTTCCTCCCACAGTCCAAAAACATGGATCAAGGTCAATTGAGTTCTGCAAATTGCCCCATATAGAGTGTGTGTGTGTGAGTGAGTGTGTGTCCAGTGATAGATTGCCCCCCTGTCCTGGATGTATCTGCCCAGCTCCCGAAACGTTCTCCCCTGTATGGGCATGGGGAACCCCCCCACCCCCACAACCCTAATAGAGGATAAAGCAGAAGATAATGGATGTGTATATATATATATATATATATATATATATGTTCTCTGATGATCAGAACCATGAACAGAGCAGGTATCATTAGGGTGGTGGATCATTCTCAGTGCTGCAGTGACGCTGCATGGTGGTGCAGTGTGTTGGTGTGTTTCAGACTGAACAGTACCTTTTGTTTAACCGTCTGTGACAGAATTTCCAGTGTGTTTTTCTTTTTTTCTTTTATAAACTCATGTAGCTCATCGATCACGTCCTCAGTGAGGTAGCGCCGCCGCTCGAGCGACCCACTTTCATCATCGCGCCGTCGTCGAGCGCCGCGAGTGCCGCGCTCATTTATTATTCTCCTGCCATCATCGCCTTCACACTCCATGTTTCTTCCGCCGTGTCACTCAAACTTTCGGCGATCATCATTCACCGCGGCGCTCGCTCTTTATCCCGGACCCGTCAGTCACTCTGACTCCGCCCACTGCCTTGTGGCGCGACACGTATGAATCCGGAAGAACGTTCGTGTACGAGTCCGGCACGGTGAACTCACCTCATGGACGTCGGTCAGCATGAGGGGTGACGAGTGTGTGATTACCGTATTTTCCGGAATATAAGGCGCACCGTATTATAAGGCGCAGTCTGAATTTCGGGGTCTATTTCTGTATTTGCCCCACGTATAAGGCGCACCGTACTATAAGGCGCAGTCTGAATTAGGGACTCTATTTCTGTACGGTACTTATTCTGTACGGCAGCGTATTATAAGGCACTCGCTAAAACATACGATCTACAAGAAAAGTAAAGGATGCAGAACGCTGATTTATAATTGAAGTTTATTCTATTTGATAAAAACACATTATTTTAATCTCTCTTCTCCCACAAATCCATCAGCGTCCTCGTCTTCTGTGTCTGAATTAAAAAGCTGGTTCTCTATCGAGCACTCCGGGTTCCCTCTCATCGATGTCCGACTCCGTCTCGTCTCAGGGCGGCCGTTCGGCGACGACGCCGGCTTTCGCGAAAGCTCGGACGACGGTCACGGCAGAAACCTCGGCCCAGGCGTCCACGACCCATTCACAGACGGTGGCGTAACTCGCCCCGCCGCCGCCTCCCGAGTTTTAGTAAACGTGTGTTCGCCGTCTATCATCCATCGCTCCCACGCCGCCCGCGACTTTACTTTAAACGCCCCGTTTACGCCGACGTCTAGCGCTCGGAGTTCTTTATTTAATCCTCCCGGAATGACGGCGAGCTCCGAATTCATTTTCTACACTCGGCTTTTCTGTGAGATGAGCGCGCATGGAGTCACAGATCAGCAGGGCGGCGATGTGTGGAAAAAAAACACCCCGTCGCACAACAATACTTTTATAGATTTAGGAACTCAGTACACGTGTAAGGCGCACCGGATTATAAGGCGCATGTCCGATTTCTGGGAAAATTGTAGGCTTTTAGGTGCGCCTTATAGTCCGGAAAATACGGTAACATAACGAACCTCTTTAACGCCGTCAATGACGGTTCAGACCAGAAGGTGGCGTTAACTCTGGGACACCCGGTCACACAACAATACTTTTATAGAATTTGGAACTCAGTACACGTATAAGGCGCACCGGATTATAAGGCGCACGTCCAGTTTCTAGGAATATTTTAGGCTTTTAGGTGCGCCTTATAGTCCGGAAAATACGGTAACATAACGAACCTCTTAAACGCCGTCAATGACGGTTCAGACCAGAAGGTGGCGTTAACTCTGGGTTGCTCGTTTGGAAGAACTGAGAGTGTTCTCGCTGAGAATCGTTAAAGACTTCGTGTAAGAGTTCGTGTCGTTAACGCCGTTAGTCCCGTCTCCGTGGTTACCGTCGCCACGTCCATCACCCGTAAAGGAAAGCGACGTCCCCGTGTCCCGGTCTGACGCTCGCACGCGGCACGCCGTCGATCCGGCGGGAAGGCCGATTCATCAGGATGAAAAGTGAGCCGGGCGTCTGGCGTGTCGGTTCTCTCCGTTCCTCAATCAGTGCAGACGGCGGGCGCTCCCCGCACCCCCGCACCCCCGAGCTCCTGCACCCCCGCGCGTCCATTCAGCTGCCGAATGGAGAGGAGCACGGCGTGACAGCTTCACCCGTTCACACGCGCCCAATTCACCGAGACGTGCATTCTCCCCGAGAGCGCTCGCGCCGTCATTCCGTTCGTCATCTGACGGCGGCGTTCCACTCCGGCGTCGGCGGCACGTCGGGAACGCTCAGGTCTGCCGGTGTTATCGGGAGCGCCGCTCCTCCACCACCCGCCATTCACACGTCACCCAGAGAATGTCATGTCCCCGTGTGCCGGTGCTCGGGTGGACCCGCGGCTCTAAACTTAAAATAGAAACGAGATGAGAGAGCGCCATCCTGATGATGATGATGATGATGATGATGATGTCACAGAGCAATTAAAGGCTTAATCATCAATCTTGGTAGGACGGCACGGTGGCTCAGTGGTCGGCATGTTCGCCTCTCGGCGATCCCCATCTGGGTGGAGTTTGCATGTCCTCCCCGTGTCCGCGTGGGTTTCCTCCGGGTTCTCCGCTTTCCTCCCACAGTCCAAAAACATGGATCAAGTCAATTGAATTCTCCAAAATTGCCCCATATAGAGTGTGTCTGTGTGAGTGAGTGTGTGCCCAGCGATGGATTGGCATCCTGTCCTGGGTCTATCTGCCCAGTGCCCGAAACGTTCTCCCCTGGATGGGCATGGGGAACCCTCCCCCCCCGGTGGAGTTTCCATGTCCTCCCCGTGTTCATGTGGGTTTTCTCCCACAGTCCAAAAACAGGTCGATTGAGTTCAATTGAGTTCTCAAAATTGCCCCATATAGAGTGTGTGTGTGTGTGTGAGTGAGTGTGTGTCCAGTGATAGATTGGCGTCCTGTCCTGGGTGTATCTGCCCATTGCCTGAAATGTTCTCCCCTGGATGGACATGGGGAATCGATTCAAAGTGCCCAAGAATCGATATAAATAAAAAAAAAAAAAGTTATATTTTTGGCGCCCCCTACCGAACGTACTGCATATCGCATTACGGATCCGCTCGGTCACTCTGACTGTAAAGTCTGTATTTTAGTTTCGATTAAAGGTGAATGCACCGTGGCAAACTTTTGTATTAATATATTTAGAATTATTTGTTCATTAATGGATGTTTTTCATGTAAGAAAAAGCCGGGCAGCTCAGCGAATCTAACGCTGCTCATTTTCATTTAGCGCAATCGTATTTTTAGTATAAAAATAAAATGATGTAAAAAGATTTGCTACAGGACGGAACCTGAACCTTGGTTTACATCGTCGTTTCATCTCGTCGATCACATCATTTAAACTAAATTAAAAGAGCGTTTGAACTGAATAATCGTTTCTGAATCGAATCGTGAATCAAAAAATCGCCCGACCCTGAGAGATTCGCACCCCTGGTGTTAACTATTTACGTTTTATTGTGCAGTTGCGTTGGTTTAGTTGGAACGTAGTGAACGAGTGACCTGAGAGAACGTCTCCCGGTGGTCCCCTGCGCGCTCTCGTCCCCGTGTCTGCGTCTCAGCCTACTGTAATAGCAGATGAAAATCAGAACGAGGAGCGATGAGCCTCCCGTGGTGATTCAGAGTCCCGCTGTAAGATGAGACGGGTACTTGAGCGCCCAAATGGAATAATCACTCGGCTGGAACGTCGTCATCCTGAAAATCGACATTGCATTAGGATGATGATGATGATGATGATGAAGCTCTCACATCGGCGTGGTCCTCACACTGGAGGAAGCCCGTCCGTGATGTCCTTATCCGGCTGATTAGATTAATTATTGATGAGCGTGGTTAATATTTAGTATTTGATCATGTTGGGTAGGGCTGCAACTAACAATTATTTTGATAATCGATTAATCGGTCGATTATTTTTTCGATTAATCAATGAATCGGATAAATAATTTTTTTTTTTACATTTACATTTAATGATTTCGCAGACGCTTTTATCCAAAGATGGATGTTTTTCAGTAAAATTATTCTATAGTATAGTATTATATATATAGTCATTTTAATTTCAAATGCTATTATTTTCCAGCGTTATTGAAGTTCTGCAGGTGACGTAAGCGGTTGCGACATCGCGAGTAACGCGGAAATTGCACGACCCAACGAATCGATAACGGAAATCCATTATCGATACTTTGGATAATCGATTTTTATCAATTTTATCGATTCGTTGTCGCGGCCCTAATGTTGGGATCACGAGGCCCGTGGTCGGGATGCTGTTTGCGATTCCGTCGGCGTCTCCGCCGCGCTCGTCCTCCCTCCGGCTCCCAGAGTCCCCTCTCTGATAAGGACGTTAACTCGCTCCGGTGCACCACCTGAAATACGAGCCCGCAGCCTGTAATAACACAACACACACGGCATTCAATTACCGCCCTGCCTCCGCCAAGGTCCTTGTGTCGGCGACGGGGGTGCGGCCCCCACGCCCGTATCTGTCACCCCCCCACGCCAGGCGTGAGCCGACCCGCCGGTGCCGGCGCTCAGATAGCGGGCGGCCGCGCATTTAATTAAAAGTACACGATTATTTCATAATGATTCACGGCGCCGTCGCCGGGCGGCGTGACGAGGCGGGGGAGGGGGGGGGGGGCGACGCGCCCGTCTCTCGCCGTCCCGTCGATTGTTTTTCCTTCTCGCGGCTTGTAATCTGTTCGGACGCTTTAGCACCTCAATAAAACCTGCTGCCGCATCGCGCCGTGACCTGCGACTCACACGTCCAGCTGAAGTTCGGGCGCCGCGCCGCCACGTTGCACCGCAGAGATAAGGACACGACTTAAAAACGGGGAGCAGCAGCGTAGCAAAAGTATTAGGACATCACATCTCACGCCCTCGTCCCCTAGAGCTCTGAGAGAGATTTTGGAGGATGAGGAGTAACTTATTAACCTAGAGGAGCATTTCTGAGGTCAGACACCGATGATGGGTCAGAGAACCTGACTGACCGTCTCTGTTCAGGTTCATCCGTACGGTGTTTTAAGGATGTTGTGGTCGGTATGGACATTCATTTGTGAAGTTGGAATTCATGTCATGATAGAGATGGGGTCTGACGGAGATACCGGGACAAACGGATGCTCCGAAGGAGGGACGGGGCCCAATGGACACACCGATAGACAGATGGAGCTGATGGACGCACCCAAGGAGAGATGGGAACAGATGGAGAGATGGGAAACAACAGACAACACCGATGGAGAGACGGGGGCCGACAGACGCAGCAACGGAAAGACGGGAAATGACGGACACATCGACGGAGAGACAGGGACCGACAGATGCACAGATGGAGAGATAGGGACCGATGGAGAGATGGGGAAACAACGTACACACTGATGGAGAGACGAGGACCAACGGACGCACCGACGGGGGATAATAGACGCACCAACAGAGAGACGGGGACCGATAGAGAGATGGGAAACGACGGACACATCGATGAAGAGACGGGGACCGACGGACACACAGACGTAGAGATGGGGACCAACGGAGAGACGGGGACCGATGGAGAGATGGGAAACAACGGACACACTGATGGAGAGACGAGGACCAACGGAAGCACCGACGGGGGATAACAGACGGGGAGAGAGACGGGGACCGATAGAGAGATGAGGAAATGACGGACACATCGATGGAGAGACGGGGACCGACGGACGCACAGACGTAGAGATGGGGACCAACGGAGAGACGGGGACCGATGGAGAGATGGGAAATGACGGACACATCGACGGAGAGATGGGGACCGACGGACGCACTGACGGAGAGATGGGAAACAACGGACACACTGATGGAGAGACGAGGACCAACGGACGCACCGACGGGGCCGACAGATGCACCAACAGAGAGACGGGGACCTATAGAGAGATGAGGAAACGACGGACACATCGACGGAGAGACGGGGACCGATGGACGCACTGATGGAGAGATGGGGACCGATGGAGAGATGGGAAATGACGGACACATCGACGGAGAGATGGGGACCGACGGACGCACTGACGGAGAGATGGGAAACAACGGACACACTGATGGAGAGACGAGGACCAACGGACGCACCGACGGGGCCGACAGATGCACCAACAGAGAGACGGGGACCTATAGAGAGATGAGGAAATGACGGACACATCGACGGAGAGACGGGGACCGATGGACGCACTGATGGAGAGATGGGGACCGATGGAGAGATGGGAAACAACAGACAGTGTTTGGAGAGACGGGGGCCGACAGACGCAGCAACGGAAAAGACGGGGACCGATCGAGAGACGGGGAAACGACAGACACATCGACGGAGAGACGGGGACAGATGAAGAGATGGGAAAAGACGTACGCACCGACGGTGAGACGTGGACTGACAGACGGAGAGACGGGGAAACGACGGTCACATCGACGGAGAGATGTGGACCGATGGACACACCAACGGTGAGACGTGGACCGATGGAGAGATGGGAAATGATGGACACATCGTCGGAGAGACTGGGAACGATGGACACACCGACGGTGAGACGTGGACCGATGGACACACTGATGGTGAGACGTGGACCGATGGACACACTGATGGTGAGACGTGGACCGATGGACACACTGATGGTGAGACGTGGACCGATGGACACACCAACGGTGAGACGTGGACCGATGGAGAGATGGGAAATGATGGACACATCGTCGGAGAGACTGGGAACGATGGACACACCGAGGGTGAGACGTGGACCGATGGAGAGATGGGAAATGATGGACACACCGACGGTGAGACGTGGACCGATGGACACACCGCTGATTCTCTGATAGGTTTCATTGCGGGTCTCTGAACCAAGCGATCTAACTCTTAATGAAGATGTAAAGGGCAGTTCTGGGGTCAGGCCCCGGTTCTCTGCTGGATTTGGACTCTTGCAGAACCGCACCGTTAGAGGATTGAATTCTCGGACTCGAGTCGTTTTTTGGAGCTGTAACTCGAGCGGCCGGACGAGGGTCCGGTCTCGGGGTCCGGTCTGATCTGACCGTATCGGACAGGACGAAGCGGACGGGTCAGAACATCTGCGCTGGAACAACCTCATCCTCATTATACTGCGGGTGGAGCGAGGGGAGAACCTCCACATGAACCGGACTCTCCATGGTGACCGTCAGAGGACGGCTGGACTACAGAATGGAACCGAAGGACTACAAACACCATCTATAGGATCAGTGTATCAAACAGACTTAAGACCACAGCAGTGGTCAACTAACTGGATTATGATGACATCATTCAACCCCAGTGCCCAGTGAAGGTTCCTCCATCTCCGGACGCTCGTTCCAGGACGTTCTCCGTCCACCTGCGATCCGGGACCGTCTCAGTGATTCGGACGCGGACTGGACGGGACGTCTCCCTGCCGACGGGCTCAGCTCACGCCTTCTTTTCTTTACCTTCTTCTGTGCAGAAGATAAACTGGGCTCAACCAGGAGGTCACCGTTTGCAGTCCACAGGGGGCGCTGCTGCGCTAATTTACTGAGCACCATGAGGGAGGACGGACGTTCTGCAGGATTCGGACGGCGCGAGTCTGTTTTAAAGCTCTAACCTTTATACACCAGATCCACACTCACTGACCGGCCACTTTATTAGAGACACCTCACTTAGTGTCCATCAGCTCCACCGGTCAGACGGACGGAGGTTTGTAGTTCTATAGTTGCATTCCGTAGTCCATCCGTCTCTCTGATTCTCTGATCGGGGTGGCGGATGATCCTCGGTACTGCCGTCACGCCGACGTTGGTGGTGCAGGTGTGTTAAGTACTCACGTCCACCTTATTGCTCCAGCTCGTGGACACGTCCCGGCACAAACCCAGACGGGATGTGATTGAAACTACAAAGAAAAAAAAAGCGAGGGGGGCGCGGGGTGACGTCTTTAATATTTCATTTATTCGTTTGATTTTTCAAAACTATTTTTTTTTTTATCCCCCATAATAAATCTTCACTTTGAGGTCATCAAAGAATCACGATAAAAACAAAAAGAAGGTCTCGTTAGAAAAATCGTACACAAATTAAAAACACGAAAGAAAAAAGATGATTCCGGAAGTGGATGGGCTTCTCTACCCCCCCTCCCCCCACACCCCACACACACTCACACACACACACACACACACACACACACACGTTCGTTCCCGTCGAGTCGGCGTGGGTTCGGGAGTCCGGGGTTTTCCATGCAGAATTGGTTCGGTCTCTTGGGCGTCCCTCCGTGCCGCGACGTGGCGCTCGTCCCGGCGGCCGCGCGCTTCGTATTCCCAATGGAACGTGGCGGAAATAAAATACTGACTTTAATTTAAAAATTAATAAAAATAAAATAAAATAAAATGCAGCACGTTAAGAGCAAACGGAACCGAGAGCCTGAATGCTTATAGCTAATGGAACGGGTCTAGATCTAGAACAACACTAACATTTACGTGTTTTTACTGGTTTTCTTGTTGGTTTTACTAAAAAGAGAAGAGCAGGTATACTGTAGTTGGCATCGTCATCATCATCATCATCATCATCATCTTCGTCGTCTATATAACAGGCTATAAAACACCACTTCAGCCACGGTCCAGAGAGCACACACAGATAGTCTTTGCACCGTATATAAACATATGTAATAAGATACTTCACGTGCATGGAGTATTTCTCAAACTATCCTCACGAAGGCGCCGTTGCGCCCGCGAGGAGACTGTGTACACTGAATAAGGCCTGTGCAGTTCATCCACCCGCTCCGCCCGCGTCCGCCCTGCGTCTCCGTCACGTCTCGCCGTGAGGAGGGTGAATACTTTGGCTGCTGAGACAATCGTACCGTAGGTAGTTCAGGACAACGAGTTCCCTCTTTATAGTTTTAAGTCCTCGAGCCGGGGTCCGAGGGTCCCGGGTGGACGAGGCGGCTGGGCGGCGTCGCCCCTCCTCGTCCGATCACGTGGGTGGCCCGTGGGCCGGCCCGCATTTGCACTCTCGGGTATAAAGAATGTTTGTTAGTATGCGTCTCGGCCCAAGTGGGAACCGAGACTGTGCTGTGTTTTTTTTTTTTTTTTTTTTTTTTTTTTTTTTTTTAATTTTTAAATTTTTATTTTTTTTTAATTACTATACAGGTGGGGGTGTCCTTCCCCTCGCCCCCCCCGGGCTGGTGGGTGGGGCCCCGGCGGAGGGGGCCGGGCCGTCTGTGGGATCAGACGTAGTACTCTTTGTCTTTGTTCTTTTTGTTCTTGCCGGAGATCTTGGCCACGCCGATGGGCTTCTCTTTGACGGCGGCGCCGTTGGGCTGCGTGGCCGAGTTGCTGATGTAGTTGCGGCTCTCGTCCACGTGGTACGAGCCCTCGTCGCGGTTGCGGTACTTGTACATGGCGTACAGCAGGATGAGGATGCAGAGGGCGGCCGCCGCCACGATGCCCACCACCATGCCCGTGGTGCTGCTGGACTCGCGGATCACCCCCGGACTCGGGTAGCCCTTGGCCGCCGGGATGGGAGGGTGTGCTGTGAAGACAGAGTGAGAGAGGGGGACTTTATTAACGACACGCTCCCCGTTCGTTACGCATGGATGGACTTTGTAGTTCTACAACTGCAGACGGTCGTCCGTTTGTTTGTCTGAGCCAACAGTTTGGGGAAGGCCCTGTGCGTTTTCAGCGTGACTGGGGTTTGAACGAGTACCGAGACTGTGTGCTGCCTGTTGGGCTTCGTGAGAGGTTTTTGGGGGAGGGTATTGTAAGAGTGGCAGTGGGCTCTCGTTTTAACGATCACGATAAAGGAACTACGTTACGGTTCTGTAACAGCGTTTCTACTTTGATTGTATTAAATCACTGATCTCTGTAATTAACTTGCGTTCTAAATGACCTTTATTCTTTGGGGTGGGGGGGGGGCAGCCTACTGTACGGATCAGTTGCACTAAAGAGTAGAACGTGAGCGCAGTGCGTTAACCTTTATTTGTAATTCCGGGGCGCGGCTCTGTCGTCGTCGGATGCGGCGTTAATACGGGACGCTGCGCAGTGGCCTTTACCAAAACGCCGTCTGCTGGATTCGGACTTTAAATGCCTGCATTAGTAGGGTGAGTTGGCATGTTCTCCCCTCATTCTTGGACTTGTACTGGGAGTTTCCCCCACCCGTTACCTTACGAAAGCCGGGATAGGCTCCGGCGCGCACGTACGTAGACTTTAGTTCGGAGACTATTTTTATGTTGTTTTCCTGTTCGTTATGCAAATGAGTTGCTTTGATCTCGGCCGTGTTATTTAGATGATGATGGATGACCTCATCAGCAGGTCGATGACAGACCGGTTCTGGGCGGATGCGGCGAGGATGGACGTTCTCTCTTCAGACGGAACGTCGGAGGACTTAACGAAGGCGGCCGCGGCCTCTTTAAATCACTTTGTGAATGGGACGGTTAGGTGGCAGTTGATCTGATTAGGACGAGTGCGGTTCTAACGAGCGATGATTAATCGCTCCGTTCCGATTCGCCGGAACGCCGGGACGGACGCGACGCCGCGCTGACGGCAAGGACAAAAAAGAAGGATGACTAACCTAACCCACCTGAGGTTGGGTCACATGGGTCGATGTCCTCGTCGTCGGTGGGACATTCGGCCGACGCCACCAGCAGGTCGTCCTGGGAACACAAACGGAGACATCGTGAGGTGGGACGAAAACCGTGGCACGAGCGGGGCGTCCTCTGAGAACCGAAACGTTCCCTCGGCACCGATGGACCGTCTCACGGTTTTGCTCCGTTATTAACGTCCACCGTCTCCACCCCTCACACAGATGGACGTTGTAGTTCTACGGTTCCATTCTGTAGTTCTCTGATGATCTGAGCGGCCGTTATATTAAGGTGGTGTTTTGTCCTCTAATGACGGACCGGACTCATCCACCCGCACGTACAACAACGTTATATAATAACCATTATGCAACAGGTAGTGCCACTCCTTAAATCTGATTGGCTGAGCCGTTTGGCCGGCCGTGACATCATCAATAACACACTCCTCTGAGCGCTTCACCTTCGTATCGATGCGTGATATACAATACGTTATTAAATCATAAAATACAGACGTTAACCTGTTAGTGTTTATTAAACTGTGTTCTGTAATATGGCCACTAGATGGCGGGGTTTAAACCAAAAATCCTGTTACTCAGCATTCCTATTAAACTTTGTTTTATTAAAGTAATTAGACACTCGCGCTCGTCAAGGTGTTCATGACTCCGCCCAATTTTAATGTGTTCATGACTCCACCCACAGAACTTATTTTAATGTGTTCATGACTCCACCCAATTTTAATGTGTTCATGACTCCACCCACAGAACTTATTTTAATGTGTTCATGACTCCGCCCAATTTTAATGTGTTCATGACTCCACCCACAGAACTTATTTTAATGTGTTCATGACTCCACCCAATTTTAATGTGTTCATGACTCCACCCACAGAACTTATTTTAATGTGTTCATGACTCCACCCACCGAACCAATTTTAATGTGTTCATGACTCCACCCACAGAACTTATTTTAATGTGTTCATGACTCCGCCCAATTTTAATGTGTTCATGACTCCACCCACAGAACTTATTTTAATGTGTTCATGACTCCGCCCAATTTTAATGTGTTCATGACTCCACCCAATTTTAATGTGTTCATGACTCCGCCCAATTTTAATGTGTTCATGACTCCACCCACAGAACTTATTTTAATGTGTTCATGACTCCACCCACAGAACCAATTTTAATGTGTTCATGACTCCACCCACAGAACTTATTTTAATGTGTTCATGACTCCACCCACAGAACCAATTTTAATGTGTTCATGACTCCACCCACAGAACCACTTTTAATGTGTTCATGACTCCACCCACAGAACCAAATTTAATGTGTTCATGACTCCACCCACAGAACCAATTTTAATTACCATGTTCATGACTCCACCCACAGAACCAATTTTAATGTGTTCATGACTCCACCCACAGAACCAAGTTAAGTGTTCATGACTCCACCCACAGAACCAAGTTATTAATGTGTTCATGACTCCACCCACAGAACCAAGTTATTAAGTGTTCATGACTCCACCCACAGAACTTATTTTAATGTGTTCATGACTCCACCCACAGAACCAAGTTAAATAAGTGTTCATGACTCCACCCACAGAACCAAGTTGTTAATTGTTCTTGACTCTGCCCACAGAACCAAGTTATTGTGTTCATGACTCCACCCACAAAACTTATTTTAATGTGTTCATGACTCCACCCACAGAACCAAGTTAAATAAGTGTTCATGACTCCACCCACAGAACCAAGTTATTGTGTTCATGACTCCACCCACAGAACCAAGTTAAATAAGTGTTCATGACTCCACCCACAGAACCAAGTTGTTAAGTGTTCTTGACTCCGCCCACAGAACCAAGTTATTGTGTTCATGACAGAACCAAATTTAATTACCATGTTCATGACTCCACCCACAGAACCGATTTTAATGTGTTCATGACTCCACCCACAGAACCAATTTAAAGAACAACGTTCATGACTCCACCCACAGAACTGATTTTAATGTGTTCATGACTCCACCCACAGAACCAAGTTGTTAAGTGTTCTTGACTCCGCCTACAGAACCAAGTTGTTAAGTGTTCTTGACTCCGCCCACACAACCAAGTTACAGTGTTCATGACTCCACCCACAGAACCAAGTTGTTAAGTGTTCTTGACTCCGCCTACAGAACCAAGTTATTGTGTTCATGACTCCACCCACAGAACATAGTGACACAACAGTGTTCTTGACTCCACCCACAGAACCAAGTCCCATAATCATCCTT
>JAFMOC010000462.1:65000-75000 GCA_019802505.1 Corydoras sp. C115
TAAGAGGAGAACCTGGAGAGGTGGGAACTAAAGAACTAACAGGAACTGGACATGGACGAAAGGGTTCTAGATGACAAACGAGGGTAATGGAGACCAAACCAGAGGAACCATGGAATGAGGAACCAGAGACGGGAGCGGATCAGATGAAAGCTGGGTTTGCAAAGGGAGAACATACCAAATAACAGTTGCAGGACCAGGCTTGTTGTTGTAACGGGTTGGGCGCTGATTCTTATTTCAGCGTCTCTGAATTCTTTAGAACATTGGAAGACATTAAAGTTCTAATCTTACTCCACCCTAATGCTCAACCGGCACCTCCACCCCAAAATACGACCGACACCTCCACTCTGAAGCTCGACCAACACCTCCATCCTAAGGCATGACCAGCACCTCCACCCTAATGCTCAACTGCACACCTCCACCCTGAAGCACGACCGGCATCTCCACCCTAATGCTCAACCGGTACACCTCCACCCTAACGCTCAACCGCACACCTCCACCCTAAGGATCAACCGGCACACCTCCACCCTAATGCTCAACTGCACACCTCCACCCTAAGACATGACAGGCACCTCCACCCCAAGACACGAGCGGCACCTCCACCCTGAAGTACAACCAGCACATTCAACCTGAGGCATGACCAGCACCTCCACCCTAACACTCGACCGGCACACCTCCACCCTAATGCTCAACCGGTACACCTCCACCCTAAGGATCAACCGGCACACCTCCACCCTAACGCTCAACCGCACACCTCCACCCTAAGGATCAACCGGCACACCTCCACCCTAATGCTCAACCGCACACCTCCACCCTAATGCTCAACCGCACACCTCCACCCTAAGGATCAACCGCACACCTCCACCCTAATGATCAACCGGCACACCTCCACCCTAATGCTCAACCGGCACACCTCCACCCTAATGATCAACCGGCACACCTCCACCCTAATGCTCAACCGCACACCTCCACCCTAATGCTCAACCGCACACCTCCACCCTAATGATCAACCGGCACACCTCCACCCTAATGCTCAACCGCACACCTCCACCCTAATGATCAACCGGCACACCTCCACCCTAATGCTCAACCGGCACACCTCCACCCTAATGATCAACCGGCACACCTCCACCCTAATGCTCAACCGCACACCTCCACCCTAAGGATCAACCGGCACACCTCCACCCTAAGGATCAACCGGCACACCTCCACCCTAAGGATCAACCGGCACACCTCCACCCTAATGCTCAACCGGCACACCTCCACCCTAATGCTCAACCGCACACCTCCACCCTAAGGATCAACCGGCACACCTCCACCCTAAGGATCAACCGGCACACCTCCACCCTAAGGCTCAACCGGCACACCTCCACCCTAATGCTCAACTGCACACCTCCACCCTAATGCTCAACCGCACACCTCCACCCTAATGCTCAACCGCACACCTCCACCCTAATGATCAACCGGCACACCTCCACCCTAATGCTCAACCGGCACACCTCCACCCTAATGATCAACCGGCACACCTCCACCCTAATGCTCAACCGCACACCTCCACCCTAATGCTCAACCGCACACCTCCACCCCTCAACCGCACACCTCCACCCTAATGATCAACCGGCACACCTCCACCCTAATGCTCAACCGCACACCTCCACCCTAATGATCAACCGGCACACCTCCACCCTAATGCTCAACCGGCACACCTCCACCCTAATGCTCAACCGGCACACCTCCACCCTAATGATCAACCGGCACACCTCCACCCTAATGCTCAACCGCACACCTCCACCCTAATGCTCAACCGCACACCTCCACCCTAATGATCAACCGGCACACCTCCACCCTAATGATCAACCGGCACACCTCCACCCTAATGCTCAACCGGCACACCTCCACCCTAATGATCAACCGGCACACCTCCACCCTAATGCTCAACCGCACACCTCCACCCTAATGCTCAACCGCACACCTCCACCCTAATGCTCAACCGCACACCTCCACCCTAAGGATCAACCGGCACACCTCCACCCTAAGGCTCAACCGGCACACCTCCACCCTAATGCTCAACCGCACACCTCCACCCTAATGCTCAACCGCACACCTCCACCCTAAGGATCAACCGGCACACCTCCACCCTAATGCTCAACTGCACACCTCCACCCTAAGGATCAACCGGCACACCTCCACCCTAATGCTCAACTGCACACCTCCACCCTAAGACATGACAGGCACCTCCACCCCAAGACACGAGCGGCACCTCCACCTTGAAGCACAACCAGCACATTCAACCTGAGGCATGACCAGCACCTCCACCCTAACACTCGACCGGCACACCTCCACCCTAATGCTCGAACGGCACACCTCCACCCCGAAGCACGACCGGCACACCTCCACCCTAACGCTCGAACGGCACCTCCATCCTGAAGCATGACCAGCACATTCAACCTAAGGCATGACCAGAACCTCCACCCTAACACTCGACCGGCACACCTCCACCCCGAAGCACGACCGGCACCTCATCTAAATCACTTAATCTCATGTTACTGATACACCACCTTTGTTGAGCCTCCACCCTCAAACTGGAACCATAAGAGAACCATAGAGTAATGTACAGGAGGTCACATGGTTAAGTGATTGATCTGTACGTGTTCTCTGTACGACAGCTGCACACGGAACAGGAGCCCGGGGTCCGATGATGGAATGAGTCCAGAACCAGAACCGTGTGATGGGTCAGTGTTCTAAAGAGCAGAGGAACCACCAGCAGAAATGAAGCTCTCTCTCTCTCTCGCCCAGCATGGCTCTTTGTTCTCGTGTATCTCGTTCCATTCGCACCACCACCTTCACTGCACAACAGTCTGTTTCTGTTGCCATGGAAACGCTCGGCCCGCAGAAAAACATTTTCTAAAGAAATCTGAGGTTGAGGTTCAGCTGGGACCCGCGAAGAGAACCCACGAAGAGAACCCGACGAAACCGCGGCATCTTCATCCACCAGAGCGGGAGAACATCAAAGAGCTTCAGCCCATCGTCACACTAACGAGGCGTGAATATTCATACAGCGGTCCGGTGCTAAATCGGGCTCGGCCCGGCCCTCGGCCCTCGGCGCTCAGCGTGCAGCTCGCTGTTTAATATTACTGAACGCTGCACACTGAATAAAAAACATGCTCCCCACACAGCCCAAAATACCACCACGGAACCGACGAGAACCGCACCTCCACCCCAAAGGACCGCTTCTGATACACACGTAAGGAACCGGACACCGCGCCTCCACCCCAAAGGACCGCTTCTGATACACACGGGGTCAGGAACTCCGTAAGGAACCGGACACCGCGCCTCCACCCGAAAGGACCGCTTCCGATCCACAGGGTCAGGAACTCCGTAAGGAACCGGACACCGCGCCTCCACCCGAAAGGACCGCTTCTGATCCACACAGATCAGGAACTCCGTAAGGAACCGGACACCGCGCCTCCACCCGAAAGGACCGCTTCTGATCCACACAGATCAGGAACTCCGTAAGGAACCGGACACCGCGCCTCCACCCGAAAGGACCGCTTCTGATCCACACAGATCAGGAACTCCGTAAGGAACCGGACACCGCCTCCACCCGAAAGGACCGCTTTTTGATCCACAGGGTCAGGAACTCCGTAAGGAACCGGACACCGCGCCTCCACCCGAAAGGACCGCTTCCGATCCACAGGGTCAGGAACTCCGTAAGGAACCGGACACCGCGCCTCCACCCGAAAGGACCGCTTCTGATCCACACAGATCAGGAACTCCGTAAGGAACCGGACACCGCGCCTCCACCCGAAAGGACCGCTTCTGATCCACACAGATCAGGAACTCCGTAAGGAACCGGACACCGCGCCTCCACCCGAAAGGACCGCTTCTGATCCACACAGATCAGGAACTCCGTAAGGAACCGGACACCGCGCCTCCACCCGAAAGGACCGCTTTTGATCCACAGGGTCAGGAACTCCGTAAGGAACCGGACACCGCGCCTCCACCCGAAAGGACCGCTTCTGATCCACACAGATCAGGAACTCCGTAAGGAACCGGACACCGCGCCTCCACCCGAAAGGACCGCTTCTGATCCACAGGGTCAGGAACTCCGTAAGGAACCGGACACCGCGCCTCCACCCGAAAGGACCGCTTCTGATCCACAGGGTCAGGAACTCCGTAAGGAACCGGACACCGCGCCTCCACCCGAAAGGACCGCTTTTGATCCACAGGGTCAGGAACTCCGTAAGGAACCGGACACCGCGCCTCCACCCGAAAGGACCGCTTCTGATCCACAGGGTCAGGAACTCCGTAAGGAACCGGACACCGCGCCTCCACCCGAAAGGACCGCTTCTGATCCACAGGGTCAGGAACTCCGTAAGGAACCGGACACCGCGCCTCCACCCGAAAGGACCGCTTCTGATCCACACAGGGTCAGGAACTCCGTAAGGAACCGGACACCGCGCCTCCACCCGAAAGGACCGCTTCTGATCCACACAGATCAGGAACTCCGTAAGGAACCGGACACCGCGCCTCCACCCGAAAGGACCGCTTCTGATCCACACAGGGTCAGGAACTCCGTAAGGAACCGGACACCGCGCCTCCACCCGAAAGGACCGCTTCTGATCCACACAGGGTCAGGAACTCCGTAAGGAACCGGACACCGCGCTCAGGTTTGAGATGGAAAATGTTACAGCGCGGTGGCACGGTGGCTTAGTGTTTGGCATGTTCTCCTCTCAGCACTATGGTTCGAATCCCCATCTGGGTGGAGTTTCAATGTTCTCCCCGTGTCTGCGTGGGTTTCCTCCGGGTTCTCCGGTTTCCTCCCACAGTCCAAAAAACATGGATCAAGTCGATTGAGTTCTCCAAATTGCCCCATATAGAGTGTGTGTGTCTGTGTGAGTGAGTGTGTGTCCAGCGATAGACTGCCCCCCTGTCCTGGGTGTATCTGCCCAGCGCCCGAGATGTTCTCCCCTGGATGGGCATGGGGAACCCCACCGCGACCCTAATAGAGGATAAAACGGAAGATAATGAATGAATGAATGAATGTTACAGCGCTGGCGGAGGACGGGCGTCGTGTGTGTGTGTGTGTGTGTGTGTGTGTGTGTGTGTGTGTGTGTGTGTGTGTGTGTGTGTGGTGGTTGTGGGGGCGATGTGTCTACTCCCACTTGAAATGTTTAAGGCGCCATGGCGACGCAGAAGATGCTCGTCATCGAACCTCCATCTGCACGTCGGAGAACCGTGCCAACCGACGCCCGCTCCATCCGTCCACCACCCTCCGAAGCGGAACCTGGAATCATGTGACGCCGCGTTCCGTCACCGGTCACTCACAGCCAGGTGGACAACATCTGCCCTGTAGGTGCTGGTGTTTTGCAGCGGGGATTTGGCACCACCTCTGGTCGGAACGCATCATTACACCCCCGTTTATAAACCAGGTTTCGTCACGTGATTACGAGGTCAGAACGTTCTCCTCTCAGCGCTGGGGCTCCATTTTCAAATCCCAATCTGATCTGGGTGGAGTTTGCATGTTCTCCCCGTGTCGGCGTGGGTCTCCTCCCACGGTCCAAAAACATGGATTGAGGAGAATTAAATGCTACAAATTGCCCCATATAGAGTGTGAGTGAGTGTCCAGCGATGTATCTGCCCAGCGCCCCAAACGTTCTCCCCTGGACGGGCGTGACCCTGGTGGAGGGTTGAGCAGAAGATAATGAATGAATGAATGATGAGCAGCATACTGACTCCTGATTGGTTGAAGGTGATGCCCCTGGGTGTTCTAGAACAGAACTGTGAGAGGCGGGTCGTCAGGTCGCGTTCTCGTGATGGAGATTTAACCTTCACAGCAGGTCGATCAGGACTTCAGATTAAAGTAAGAGTTGAGCACAGGAGAGGGAGGAGCTTACTGAGAGGGAGGAGCCTACTGAGAGGGAGGAGCCTACTGAGAGGGAGGAGCTTACTGAAAGTGAACGGAGGTAGGGCTCTGAGTGGAATCAGGACGGGAGCGAAAGTTTGCCTCTTTCACACGGTGGCTTAGTGGTTTGGCATGTTCTCCTCTCAGTACTAGGGATTCCCGGTTTGAATCCCCATCTGGGTGGAGTTTCCATGTTCTCCCCGTGTCTGCGTGGGTTTCCTCCGGGTTCTCTGGTTTCCTCCCACAGTCCAAAAACATGGATCAAGTCAATTGAATTCTCCAAATTGCCCCATATAGAGTGTGTGTCCAGTGATAGATTGCCCCCCTGTCCTGGGTGTACCCCCCCCCCCCCCCCCCCCCCCGGGCCCCTGATATAGGATAAAGCGTAAGATAATGGATGGATGAAGGGGGGGGGGGGGTGGTTCCCCATGCCCATCCAGGGGAGAACGTTTCGGGCGCTGGGCTGATACACCCAGGACAGGACGCCAATCCATCGCTGGACACACACTCACTCACTCACACACACACACTCTATATGGGGCAATTTGGAGAACTCAATTGACTTGATCCATGTTTTTGGACTGTGGGAGGAAACCGGAGAACCCGGAGGAAGCCCACGCGGACACGGGGAGGACATGAAAAGTCCACCCAGATGGGGATTCGAAACAGGAATCCCTAGCGCTGAGAGGAGAACATGCCAAACCACTAAGCCACCCAATTGTAAGTCACTTTGGATGAAATGTGAACGTAGAACCCGTACACCGTTAGTTCATCAGACGTCCTCTAGGGGCGCCGTCCTCCCGCTGCGGGGTGAAGCCGGGTTCACTGTAACGACGACGGCATGCGGTGAAGTGAGACGCTCCGGACGCACACCGCCCCCCCTCCCCTCGCCCCCCCCTCCTCTGAGGAGTTTTCCCGCCGGCATTCTCACGAGACGCGAGAGGACGGAAAGCCCGGCGCGAGAACGACGGAACGACGACGTTCCTGCATGCGAAGACGGCTGTGAGAAAGACAGACTACCTGGGACGAGGAACAATGCGCTCTCGCGTCCATCCCACTGCCCGCCGCGAGAGTCCCCAACGCCGCCAGCACCTTTTGTTTTGGTTCTCTCTCTCTCTCTCTCGCGCTCTCTCTCTCTCTTTATGCCTCTAATGCATCACCGGGGACGCTGGCTCCGCCCCCTCCCGAGAACCGTGATGATGCATCGAGTCCTCCTCTGGTTTGAAGATAAATTGTCTGCGCATCAGCGGAACCTATCGGCGCGAGAGCGAGCGGCGCGAGAGCAACGGCGCGAGACGAGAAAGAGAGAGAGACCTACAGAGAGAGAGAGAGCAGATCACCTGACTGCTTCTGACCAATCAGAACGAGGCTGAGGTTTTTGAGGACGGGGACGCTGTGTTTTATATTTCGTGTCTTTCCGTTCCGGAGGCAGAAGAAACTCCCCCCCCCCCCCCGTTGCCACGGCGACCACCGAGCGACGCCACGCACGCTTAAAGCTCAGCCTCTTTCATCTTCGTTACGGACAATTTCCACCAATCAGCATCGCTCCTCGATCACATGACCATCATTAATCAGAGAGAGAGAGATGCGCTGTACTCACTGTAATAAGCCCCTCCCTCCCTCTCATGGAGGCGGAGTTGGGGATTCTAACTTTAAGAGGTTAATTAGACTGATGTTTTAATTACAAAGCTAAACGAGTTGGAGATCGGAGCTGTCCGTCCGGCGTGGTGCTGAAACGCTGACCGTCCTTTTGATCTGTACTCCATTATGATGTCATAACTTTTTGGATCACATGTTTGTTTTGAGATGCTATAGAACGTAAAGTTCCTGAATCAACTTCTGCCACGCCCACAACCACAGACACACCGGCAAACACACAGACATACTGCCACGCCCACAGACATACCACCACAGACACCCACTAACACACCAGCACACCCACAGACATACTGCCACACCCACAGACACACCACTACACCCACTAACACACCACCACGCCCACAGACACACCGGCAAACACACAGACATACTGCCACACCCACAGACACACCGGCAAACACACAGACATACTGCCACACCCACAGACACACCACCACGCCCACAGACACACCGGCAAACACACAGACATACTGCCACACCCACAGACACACCACCACGCCCACAGACACACCGGCAAACACACAGACATACTGCCACACCCACAGACACACCACCACGCCCACAGACACACCGGCAAACACACAGACATACTGCCACGCCCACATACATACCACTACACCCACTAACACACCACCACGCCCACAGACACACCGGCAAACACACAGACATACTGCCACACCCACAGACACACCACCACGCCCACAGACACACCGGCAAACACACAGACATACTGCCACACCCACAGACACACCACCACGCCCACAGACACACCGGCAAACACACAGACATACCGTCACGCCCACATACATACCACTACACCCACTAACACACCACCACGCCCACAGACACACCGGCAAACACACAGACATACTGCCACACCCACATACACACCACCACAGACACACACTAACACACCACCACGCCCACAGACATACCACCACAGACACCCACAAACACACCAGCACACCCACTAACACACCACCACGCCCACAGACATACTGCCACACCCACAGACACACCACTACACCCACTAACACACCACCACGCCCACAGACACACCGGCAAACACACAGAAATACTGTCACGCCCACATACACACCACCACACACAAATACCACCACACCCACAGACACACCACCACAGCCACATCCACTAACATACCACCACACCCACACCACCACGCCCACAGACATACTGCCACACCCACACCACCCCCAAAGACACACCACCACACCCACTAACCTACCACCACGCCCACAGACATACTGCCACACCCACACCACCCCCACACCACCACACCCACTAACCTACCACCACACCCACAGACATACTGCCACACCCACACAACCCCCACAGACACACCACCACACCCACTAACCTACCACCACGCCCACAGACATACTGCCACACCCACACAACCCCCACACACACAAACACCGCCACGCCCACAGACATACCGGCAAACACACAGACATACTGCCACACCCACAGACACACCACCACAACCACAGACACACATCACCACACCCACAGACACACTGGCAAACACACAGACACACCTACAAACATCACCACACCCACAGACACCCACAAACACTTCACCACACCCACACTTTTATGCACACAGACACACCCACAAACACCACCACACCCACAGACATACCACCACCACAGACACACTGTCATGCACGCAGACACCCCCACAAACAAGCCACCACACCCACAGACACAACCACACCCACGGCGCACCGTCACTCAGAGGAAGGAGAATGAGAGAGGCCTGAATCAGACAGAATGATTAATGGTGGTTTCATTAACCCACTTCCCGCCCGCGCGATCGATCGTCTGATTTAAACGCTCAGTAAAAGCAACGCCGTCAGAACCGGGATCTAAAACGGGATCCATTAAAGGAACCGTAATGGCTTTGTGAGGCTGATATTAAAGGCAGCTGATGTAACTCATGGAAAGAGTGTGCACTCGCGGAACCCGAAGGTCACGAACCGCCTGACGGAACACAAACACACGTCATACACACCTCCACCAGCAGAGCGCCCGCTACACCACCTGAACCTACAGACGATCCCATCGACGCCGAGACACGAACGCACATCCACCACCTTAAAGCAGACGGTGGAGCGGCGACCTGCAGAGGGCGCACGCACAGCGTGTCTGAACTCAGAACCGGTTCTCTAAGATGATGTCATAATCACACGAGGTCTTCACGTTTCATCACAATCAGCCGAGTAACCGCGGAAACCACAGAGGAGCCTGAGAGTCTGGAACCTCCACACGGCGGTGTGGGTCAGCAGCAGCATGCTGACCCCACCCAGGAGAACGGGTTAAATCACAACATGGGCAGATACACCCAGGACAGGACCCCATCCAGGGGAGAACGTTTCGGGCGCTGGGCAGATACACCCAGGACAGGACGCCAATCCA
>JAFMOC010000462.1:80000-85000 GCA_019802505.1 Corydoras sp. C115
GCTACGTTAATTTATCCTCTACGTCCGAAAGCTTTATTTAAAACTCTTTTAATGAGCCGTTTTTTTTTTTTTTTTTTCTTTTCTTTTTTTAAATCGCCGAACTAGTTTTATTATCAGTATATCACCAGTCCCTTTAACCTGTTAATCAATAAGAGATCAATCAAAAGATGAACAGGAGCCCAAAACACACATTAAATCTACTGCAACAATGCAAAGAGATTAACAAGAATTAAATTAAATTAAAAGTTTTAAACTCTGTTAAACAGGGGATTTATGTTTTAGATGGTTTATCCGTTATGCTTATCATGAAATTATCTTTATTTAAAGGTTTAATCAGTGTTTTTACCTTTGTCGAGTAGCCAATCGTCAACTACTCGACCGAGCCGATATGGGATTCGCTGTCTAGCAATCGCCAGGCGTTCGTTATCAATGTTGCCTTTAAAGTTTAAAGAGACATTTCAGCGTTAAAATCTGTCATGAAGCCTCGCCAGCAAAGCTTGATTATTTAATCCAACAACGTTAAACTCTAAAATACATTATAATCAGCCTGACATTAAAGAAATGAGACTGCAAAAAGGGTTAAACTAGGTTTACGAGCACAAACATCACATTTACAAAAGACATTTACAGCAGTTTTAAATGGACTTTAAAACAAGTTTTCATCTAGTTAAACATCTGAGCGAGACATTAGACCCAGTTTAAGTCTGAGACAGCACACACACCGCTCTCGCAGGACGATTAGGGATTTGTTTTTTTTTTTTTTTAAATCCGGCTTCCTGCCCGAGCCGAATATTGTCTCCTTTACGTTGGAAAGAAATGGGAAGGAAAAGAAAGGAATAAAAGAAATGAGGAATAAAAACAAAAAGCACAACATTTACAGACAGATCATCGCTGCGGAACAAAGAGTCAGTTCAGGCTTCACTCAGTTCACCGGAGAACCGCCCTCCTCGCGGGGTGGGGGCGGGGGGGGGTGCTGATCCCAAATCCCCCTAACAATGGGGCGTGGGGGTATCCTCGCGCGCCTACGACGGGTTTAATCCGACCTTCATTACGGGATGAGTGTGACGTCTCGCTGCGCCGACGGCGTCGCGGTTCGGTTTAATGGAGACGGCGCGGTTCTGAGCGAGGTGTCAATCAAACCGTGGGACGCCTCCGCGGGTCGGTTAACGAGCGTGCGAGGGAGCGAAAGACGGGGGGGGGGTGAAGAGGTGGGTTCGATTTGGGCTGCGGGGCGACGAACGTGCCAGCGAAAGCCTTTCCAACATAACCATGATTTAATTACCGAAGCTGTCTGCGCAGACAGGCGGCACGGTGGCTTAGTGGTTTGGCATGTTCTCCTCTCAGCGCTACGGATTCCCGGTTCGGATCCCCATCTGGGTGGAGTTTCCATGTCCTCCCCGTGTCCGCGTGGGTTTCCTCAGGGTTCTCCGGTTTCCTCCCACAGTCCAAAAACGTGGATCAAGTTGATTGCAATTGTACCATTCTGCCAGAGGGGGTGCCCAAGTGACCTCTTTATTTAGTGGTGACTCCATGTCAGTGTGGGCACAGAGTGGCCTAGTGGTTTGGCATGTTCTCCTCTCAGCGCTAGGGATTCCCGGTTCGGATCCCCATCTGGGTGGAGTTTCCATGTCCTCCCCGTGTCTGTTTCCTCAGGGTTCTCCGGTTCCCTCCCACAGTCCAAAAACATGGATCAAGGGCAAATTAATTCTCCAAATTGCCCCATATAGAGTGTGTGTGTCCAGTGATAGATTGCCCCCCTTTCCTGGGTGCATCTGCCCAGCGCCTGAAACGTTCTCTTGAACGTTCTCTCACCGCTGCCCTTGATCCACGGTTTGTAGTTCTACAGTTCCATTTTGTAGTCCCATCTGTTCCTCTATACTCTATGGTATGTTCATAAACAGAGCCGGTATCATTAAGGTGGTGGATCATTCTCACTGACATCCCTCTATCCATTATCTTCCCTTTTATCCTCTATTAGGATCGTGGGGGGGGGGGGGGGGGGTTCTCCATGCCCATCCAGGGGAGAACGTTTCGGTTGCTGGGCAGATACACCCAGGACAGGGGGGGGCAATCTATCACTGGACACACACTCACTCACACAGACACACTCTATATGGGGCAATTTGGAGAACTCAATTGATTTGATCCATGTTTTTGGACTGTGGGAGGAAACCGTAAAACCTGGAGGAAACCCGCGTGGACACGGGGAGAACATGCAAACTCCACCCAGATGGGGATTCGAACCGGGAATCCCTAGCGCTGAGAGGCGAACATGCCAACCACTAAGCCATTGTGCCGCGCACACTGACATGGAGTCACCACTAAATAAAGAGGTCACTTGGGCACCCCCTCTGGCAGAATGGTGCAATTGCAATCCTTCACACTGAACCGACTTCAGGGTCCTAAACTCCTCCATCAAATCAGTCCTCATGAGGAAGGCGTGAGGTTCTCCAGCAGAACGTGTTCTCACCGCCCTCGCTCTTTACTGCACATCTGGTCAGTGGAGGTCTGTACCTCGCTCCTCATCGCCTCCTCTCACGGCAGACGTGAATGATTCTCCTCGGCGGAATAAATGAATACTGATGGGGATGAATTAGAAAGACGATGTCATTACGGCTCCCGCTCCGCACGGCGGTGCCCGTCAGACTCTCTCTTGATTAAATGGAATTCTGTATTATCCGCATTAATACGGAACCACGTCACGACAGACGTCCTCAGACAGACAGACAGACGCTCTGAGCGTTTGCTTTGGTCTGATTTTATATTTAACACTAAAGCATCAGCAGGTAGGAGGCAGACGTTCTGCTTCGTCACTCCTCGCTACCGACTCGGCTTCTCGGCGTTTTTAAAGAGAGCAAACGCTGGATGATGTAAACGCGCGAAAGACTCCGAACCCGGAACGGAGACAAATCTGACCACATCCGCGGTCAGACGGCAGGGTCGACATCAGGACCGCGTGATGTTACAGATCCCCGTCCTCTGTAACGTTCCTGTATTACAGACCATCAGACCAATCAGCAAGCAGCATTCCTGCAGAAATATTAACACCGAGTGGATTCCGTGACGTCATGTAATTCTACAGCTCTCCACCAGATGGCGTGGATTACTACAAAAGTAATCAGTCATTTATTTATCTCTATTTTTTAGAATATTGAACATTGTTTTCTTTACACTGCACTCGATTATTATTCATTAAATAGCTGTCAACTGGTTGCAGCACCACGTTTTCACCAGAGGGGTCGCTAAGGCATAAAAAATATAGCTCTGCAAATGTATATCATTTTATTCATTCATTCATTCATTATCTCCCGCTTTATCCTCTATTAGGGTCGCGGGGGGGGGGGGCGGGGTTCCCCATGCCCATCCAGGGAAGAACATCTCGGGCGTTGGGTAGATACACCCAGGACAGGGCGCCAATCCATCGCTGGGCACACACTCACTCACACACACACTCTATATGGGGCAATTTGGAGAATTCAATTGACTTGATCCATGTTTTTTGGACTGTGGGAGGAAAGCGGAGAACCCGGAGGAAACCCACGCGGACACGGGGAGGACATGGAGACTCCACCCAGATGGGGATTCGAACCGGGAATCCCTAGTGCTGAGAGGAGAACATGCTACCACTAAGCCACCGTGCCAATATCATTTTAATTTATTTAATTTATTTTTATATAGAGACAATTTTTTTAATTGTACTATTTTCTTTTAATCTCTCTTGATTGACGCTTTGGAATCTTTAAATTCAGGTGTTTAATTAAGTCTTTAATTTACTGATTTATACAATTAAACCTGTAGCCATGCGTTCTGGTCAACTGTAAAAAAACAGTTAAGGGAGGGACCACAGAAAAGCATGGTTGGGTGAGTTTGGGGAACTGGAAGACCTCGGGGATGAATTAGAACAGAGATCATGAGTCAGGTGGCTTATCCAACATCTGAGCTCACGCATGCTCTCCTGGATTAATTCCTAGACACGCTCCAAAAACGTGCAAGAAGCGTTAACTGAGGGAGAGGGGCTGAAAGGTTTCCGTAGTTGTAAGGAGTCGGCGTCCCAATACATGTCGTCGGGTTGGTTTTTACTGTCAATAAGGGCTGGGGCAATACATCGACTTCATCGATGTATTCATTCATTCATTATCTTCCACTTTATCTATATTAGGGCCGCGGGGGAGGGGGGGTACTCTATGGGGCAATTTGGAGAACTCAATTGACTTGATCCATGTTTTTGGACTGTGGGAGGAAACCAGAGAACCCGGAGGAAACCCACGCGGACACGGGGAGGACATGCAAACCCAGATTGGGATTCGAAACCGAGAATCCCTAGCACTGAGTGGAGAACATGCCAAACACTAAGCCACCGTGCCGCCCTATATGGTCGACATATAGTCCATAAAATGGTGGATTGTATTGTCCGTGATGTTTGTTCCGTTCAGTCAGTGCAGTTTATTTCATCGACTCGTTAGCTGGCGATTTAATTATTTAAAGTTACAACTATTTGGAAAAAAAAAAAAATTTATGTCCCGTATTTTTTAAAAGAAATTTCAGTAAAAGACTGATGTTAAAATATTCCAGCATCATTCTAACGAGCTTTATATTAAACCTGAATGATTGAATCTCTGAGATCTTTGATGAAGTCGTTAATGACGAAGCATTTCTGAGTTTCTATAGAAATATTTGTCTATAGAGTTTGAGTCGAAATATTTTCTTTAATCAAAGGGTTTTATTTTCCACCATTATTATTTTAGTTATTTTAATTCCAAACACAGTCACATTAGAGTCATAGTTTTTAAATCAATACCGAATCAATTTAGAGATACTAAATCAATACTGAATCAATTTAGATACTAAATCGATACTGAATCAATTTAGAGATAATAATCAATACTGAATCAATTTAGAGATAATAATCAATACTGAATCAATTTAGAGATATTATTATTAATTAATAACTTGACATCCGACTGGATCGGACCTCAAACACAACAAACCGATGTTTGACG
>JAFMOC010000462.1:87500-95000 GCA_019802505.1 Corydoras sp. C115
TAATTAGTGTTACATAAATGTGAGGGAAGCGCACACAGGGATATTAATGTGGAACCTGTACGGAACCGTCACGGCTTCATATGAGTACACAGTGTGTGTTCACGCCCCCCTCCCACCACACACACACACACACACACACACACACACACACACACACACACACACACACACACAGTTTGACCTCCACCTCAATCGCACCACGCTGCAGATCATCCATCAGTGTCCGAACGTTCCGATTTGACGTTCTCGTCGGGTGGGACTCGTTTCCGGCGCGAGCGGAGAACTCCCGTCGCTCTTTCCATCCCATAATGGAACTCCGCCCCGTGCGTCAGTCATTTCCTTTATTATACCCGGAGACGATTCGGACAATGGGGCGCGCTGGGCCCTCGTCACCTCGCCCCGTAACTCCATTTCTCCTGCGTCCTGCGCCTCCCTTACAGCTTGTGCAGTGAGCTGGGAGAACGAGGCTGTGCTCCGATGAGCCGGAACCAACGACCAGAACAGACCTGACCCCTCGCTCACCCCGCTCTCCGAACGCGAGCGCCTCCGCCCGTCCGCCGTGACGGCCCTCCTGAGGTAGAGCGGCCGAGCGTTACGGCGGTGAACTCTATTTAACGTTCATAACGGACGCTGGAGGGCTCTTCGTTTCGTACATCTCATTTCTAATTTAATTCTAAATCTCGTTGGATCCTGCGTTTTGTTCTCATTCACATTTTACATTTACATTTATTAATTTACATTTACATTTAGTCGTTTATCAGACGCTTTTATCCAAAGCGACTTACAGATGAGAACAGCACAGTCAGAAGTTCTGCAGAAAACCAACTCCACTGTAAATTCATCAAACCTGATCGTTATTTGATGCTGCGACCTTTTTTTAAAATTTTTAAAAAAAAATTTTTTTTATAACAGGTTTTTGTTAAAGAGATGTGTCTTCAGTAGTTTTTAAAGCTGCTCAGTGATTCTTGTGGACAGAGTTGGGAAGATCGCACTATCATGTTGCAGTGGAGAACGCCACGGAGTGAGAATCAGCTCCTCGGTGAGGTGGAACCACCAGGGGGCGATCATCACCGGAGCGAAGTGAACGAGTCGGAGTGTATTTTGAAAAGATAGAGTGAAGGGAGGAGGGGCCAGATCCAGAGATGGTTCTGTAGATCAGAGTCAGAGACCTGTACTGAATGCAGCAGCTACAGGGAGACAATGGAGGGACATGAGACACAGGAGATAGAGCGCCTCTCACTGGAGCCATCAGTGACTCCCAGATACGAATCAACACCGAATCAACTCAGAGATACCAATCAATACAGAATCAACTCCGAGATACCAATCAATACCGAATCAACTCAGAGATACCAATCAATACCGAAACAACTCAGAGATACCAATCAATACCGAATCAACTCCGAGATACCAATCAATACTGAATCAACTCAGAGATACCAATCAACACCGAATCAACTCAGAGATACCAATCAATACTGAATCAACTCAGAGATACCAATCAACACCAAATCAACTCAGAGATACCAATCAACACCAAATCAACTCTGAGATACCAATCAATACAGAATCAACTCAGAGATACCGATCAATACTGAATCAACTCCGAGATAACGATCAATACTGAATCAACTCAGAGATAGCAATCAATACCGAATCAACTCAGAGATACCAATCAATACTGAATCAACTCAGAGATACCAATCAATACTGAATCAACTCAGAGATACCAATGAGTTGATTGTGGACGCTGGGACACCGGCAAGTAGCGCATTACAATAATGAAGCCGGGATAGGACGCGGGCTTGGACGAGCAGTTGGGTCGCGTGGTCAGTCAAGAAGGGTCTGATGTTCCTGATGTTCTAAAGAAGGAATCTGCAGGGTTCACATCCACCGTGTGCCTCAGTCTGCTCCTCCTCCTCCTCCACCTCCTCCTCCTCCTCCTCGTTAAACCAGGGCTCTGATGCTTAAAAGGTTAATTGCCTGTTGATTTTCTAAAAGGTCTTCGGGGCATCGATGCTGATCGGGGGCCCGGCTGTCCCACTTCAGGGCCGCCGCCGCCGCCGCAGACGTGGACGCTCCAGACGCCGGCCTACATTCTGACGGCGTCCCAGATTAGCAGCTGCTCCGTGGAGGAAGCTCGAGGGCAAAACGGAGCACGCAACGGGAGACGAGTGGACGGGGCCCGGGGCCCGGCATCAGAGCTCACATTAACACGGACCCAATCCGTCCCAAATCGTCCTCATGTAAATACAAACTAACCAACGTCTCACATCCGCAGACAAAAGAGCCAGCCTTCTGTTCTACAAGAGCTAAAAATAGATCCCTCAAACAATAGAGTCCCTCAGGATCTCATTTCACATCAGAGCTGCCTGCTGAGGTTCCACACAGGAGATAGAGCGCCTCTCACTGGAGCCATCAGTGACTCCCAGATACGAATCAACACCGAATCAACTCAGAGATACCAATCAATACAGAATCAACTCCGAGATTCCAATCAATACCGAATCAACTCAGAGATACCAATCAATACAGAATCAACTCCGAGATACGAATAAACACCGAATCAACTCAGAGATACCAATCAATACTGAATCAACTCTGAGATACGAATTAACACCGAATCAACTCAGAGATACCAATCAATACCAAATCAACTCCGAGATACGAATCAACACCGAATCAACTCAAAGATACCAATCAATACAGAATCAACTCCGAGATACAAATAAACACCGAATCAACTCAGAGATACCAATCAATACTGAATCAACTCCGAGATACGAATTAACACCGAATCAACTCAGAGATACCAGTCAATACCAAATCAACTCCGAGATACGAATCAACACCGAATCAACTCAGAGATACCAATCAATACCAAATCAACTCCGAGATACGAATCAACACCGAATCAACTCAGAGATACCAATCAATACTGAATCAACTCAGAGATACCAATCAATACAGAATCAACTCCGAGATACCAATCAATACTGAATCAACTCCGAGATACCAATCAATACTGAATCAACTCAGAGATACCAATCAATACTGAATCAACTCAGAGATACCAATCAACACCGAATCAACTCCGAGATACCAATCAATACAGAATCAACTCAGAGATAACAATCAATACAGAATCAACTCAGAGATACCAATCAATACTGAATCAACTCAGAGATACCAATCAACACCGAATCAACTCCGAGATACCAATCAATACAGAATCAACTCAGAGATACCAATCAATACTGAATCAACTCAGAGATACCAATCAACACCGAATCAACTCAGAGATACCAATCAACACCAAATCAACACCGAAATACCAATCAATACTGAATCAACTCAGAGATACCAATCAATACTGAATCAACTCAGAGATACCAATTAATACTGAATCAACTCAGAGATACCAATCAATACTGAATCAACTCAGAGATAGCAATCAATACTGAATCAACTCAGAGATACCAATCAACACCAAATCAACTCAGAGATACCAATCAATACAGAATCAACTCAGAGATAACAATCAATACAGAATCAACTCAGAGATACCAATCAACACCGAATCAACTCAGAGATACCAATCAATACCGAATCAATTTAGAGATACCAATCAACACCAAATCAACTCAGAGATACCAATCAATACCGAATCAACTCAGAGATAACAATCTATATCAAATCATCCCTGAGATACGAATCAATACCGAATCGACTCCGAGATACCAATCAACACCGAATCAACTCTGAGATACCAATCAATACAAAATCGACTCCAAAAGAGGAATCAATACAAAATCATGTACATGATACCAAATCAACACTGAATCACCTCTGAGATACGAATCAATATCAAATCAACTTTGGGAATCTATACTGAATCGACTCCTCGTAGCGGAGACGTGGCGGTTCACACACTGAGTGTGGACACAGACTGGACCAACAGGAGAACCAAAGCCTTCAGACGGAACCCTCATCCTCTGAAGAGTTCAAACAAACGCTGCGTGGAACAGAAGAGCCGGAACGTTCACGTGAGGAACCGATGAGCCTGAAGATCTGAACTGCTTTTTTATTTAATTTAAACTCTAATCAGATCTTCGTACGCAGAATTCAGAGAACTAAAGTAGAAGCTGTTTTTGTGAGTGCATCATGGTGCAGTATTCCACACAGAGCCCCCCCCCCCCCCCCATCACACAGTTCTCCGTGGGTTCTGTAAGCGCTCGGCTCTAAAGCCGTCCTAATCTCCGACGATTAAACGCCGAAGCAAACAGGATTTCACACCCATTCTGAGATTCAGCCTTTAAATGAACATCCATGGCTCGTGTAACGGGCGCGGCAGCTCAGTGGGGTCGGGCCGTTGGGTCAGTCTGAAGGTTCTAACCCCAGGTCCACTGAAGGGTCCTACTTAACTTAACTTACTTAGCGAGACCCTTAACCCTCAATGAGATTCATTCTGTGCTCATCTTGTAAGTTACTTTAGATAAAAGCATCTGCTAAATGACCAAATATGATATAACTGTGATGTAATTAAATGTAATGTAAATGTAATGTAAATGTAAATGTGATGTAAATGTAAATGTGATGTAATTAAATGTGATCTAATGTAAATGTATTGTAATCTAATGTAATGTAATGTATTGTAAAATGTAATCTAATGTAATGTAATGTAAAGTAAATGTAATGTAATGTAAATGTAATGTAAATGTAGTGAAATTGTAATGTAAATGTAATGTAAATATAATGTAAATGTAATGTATTGTAAATGTAATGTAATGTAAATGTAATGTTTTGTAAATGTAATGTTTTGTATTGTAAATGTAATGTAAATGTAAATGTAATGTATTGTAAATGTAAAGTAAATATAATGTAAATGTAATGTAAATAATGTATTGTAAATATAATGTAATGTAAATGTAATGTAGTGTAAATGTAATGTAAATTAATGTAATGTAAATGTAAATGTAATGTAAATAATGTATTGCAAATGCAATGTAATGTAAATGTAATGTAATGTAAATGTAATCTAAATGTAATGTATTGTATTGTAAATGTAATGTAAATGTAATGTAATGTAATGTAATGTAGTGTAAATGTAATTGTAATGTAAAGTAATTTAATGTAATTTCTGCTTTCAAACCCTATGGTCTGCAGTGGCGTCGTTTACTGCCCCCTACAGGAAACATCGCCCCTCCATCATAACGTGAACATATCAGTGCGCTTGGTGAAATGAGACGGAGCCGGCTGACGGTTGAAGTTAAAACGGTGTGCTACCTTAATTACCCAAACGGAGTAAAACGCAGCAAATCTGGCAACCCACATCCCACTGACACCCGAGTACTCGACACACACATCTACACCCACACAACACGATACTGCTGATGGAGTGCAGGTTCAGGAGGCACTAATGATGTGTCTCATTTAGCGCTGGTGCAGGCGAGAGCTGCCGGACCATGATGGAGCGAGTGTGTGTGTGTGTGTGTGTGTGTGTGTGTGTGTGTGTGTGTGTGTACTGTTGAAGCCGTGGCATTCAGCCCAAATGAGCCAGGCCAAGTGTGAAACCTCAGCCATTTTACATGAAGAGGCTCTCTGTCCGATGCCCACAGCCAACGCCGGGGGAGAGGGTTTAATTGGACCGAACACCGAACCCTGGCCACGCCGGCTCATAAATAAATACGGCGATGAGACGATGGAGGCGTCGTACGCCCCCGCTATAGAACCCTCAGGGTGGAGTCTGGGCATCATCTGTGCTAAAACTCAGGACTCGTTTTGGAAAAGTTGAGCCGGTTCGTGCGGGAGCGGGATGAACCCTCCCGATCGTCGTCACGAGTAACGGGTTCCGCGATGAGACGCGCTGCGGGTTCTCCCACACACTGGACGTCGCCGACGGTCCCTTCGAATCTTGGCTCCACTGAGCCCTCCGAACCGAAACGCAACGATGTAGTGTTTTAAACCCTGGATGAGAACAGAACCCTGATCTCTGGCACCTATCCCGGCACACGATCACGTGACGCCACGTCCCATTGTGTCCTCGCGAGCCGCCGTCCCGCTGCCGAGCCAGAAACGTCCGGCGGCAGTTAATCTTCCGGCGGACGGCGAGTTCATTAAGCAAACACGAACAGATCTGCCGTCCGGCGGAGCGCCAAGTTGGCGAGATCGCGCAACCTGGCGGATTCCCAAACACCCACCCCACCCCCCCGCCACCCCACCCCCGCGCCCAAAGACGAGGATCTGCAATAATCAGGAAACACCTGAAGACAAATGACGAAGACTCTAACACTCATCCCAGCGTTCAGGAAGGTTGAGGGACCTGCAGGTCATCTGCAGGAACGACCTCAGATCCGTTAGTTTAACAGGACACGCATTGGAACCCTCACTATCCGCACCCGACACCAAGGAACGCCGCTGTAGGCATCCTGACCCAACATCGGTGTCCGACCTCAGGAACGCTGCATGGCAGATGGAGGTGGGAGGGTATGTCCAACGTCGTAGTTTATGAGCGGACATGCCGTTCGTCTCGATCTTCCGTCTGTACGTTCGCTAATTTACGAGACGGCATTCAAAAAGCTGACGAATTGCAGTTCTGTGGTCTACAGGGGGCGATACATCTGCGCTTTGATGGCTTCCTGAACACGACCTCCATGAATTACGGGCTCTGCGCAGCTTGCATTTTAATTCTTGGTTTTGCGGCAGCAGCTGCGAACGCGCACGACGGTGGAGCCATCGATCCCGAAAACCAGGGGGGAAGGGGGGGGGGGGCGCATGTGACCTGCACTCCCCCAGATGAGCAAATAAAAAAAGTAATAAAAATAATAGAAAATAATCCCCCCCCCCCCGCGATAACCAGATTAAATTAACGTCAGGGTTCCGTTCGGGATGGAAGAGGGCTCTCCGACCCAACATCGGTGTTTGACCTTTGGGGGGGGCGGGGGGGGACCTGGTGGTCACCTGACACGTTGTTCTTCATTAGCTGACGTCTTCCGTCTGTTGCGTAAGTAAGTACTTCACGATGCGTTTTTTTTTTTTAAATTGGGTGAATTGCAGTGTTGTGGTCCACAAGGGGGCGCCACGTCAACAGTTTCCCGAAGACGACCCCGACGAATTAGGGGCGCTGCTCGTCTCCGTGGCATCCGAAATTCAGCGTCCCGCAACGCCACGGCTGTGAACGCGCGCGTCCCAGGGGGCGCCATCGAGCCGATTTTTTTTATTTAAAAAAAAAATACATCGATATCCAGATTAAATCAACGTCGCCGGCGCAGAGGGTCGACTCGTTAACGTGCCGGATGATTCGGGGTTAATTCGCCCCCCCACCCCTCCGCCCCCCGCTGGATGATGACATCGTCCGTTCCTTCAGAGAGGTTTAGCTGAGTCTCCCGCTACGCTACGCTGCCTCCCCACCCCTCCCACCCCATAAATGTCAATCCTGACAGCTTTAATCTAACCCCTGTCCAAACACAATGGATGAGCAGGAGGGGGGTGGGGGGGGTT
>JAFMOC010000462.1:107500-122500 GCA_019802505.1 Corydoras sp. C115
TAGCACTGACCTTTTTTTTTTTTATTATTAATTTAAACGGAAAGCAGCGGCACGGTGGCTTAGTGGTTTAGCATCTTCTCCTCTCAGCACTAGGGATTCGGTTTGAATCCCCATCTGGGTGGAGTTTCCATGTCCTCCCCGTGTCCGCGTGGGTTTCCTCCGGGTTCTCCGGTTTCCTCCCACAGTCCAAAAACATGGATGGAAGTCAATTGAGTTCTCCAAATTGCCCCATATAGAGTGTGTGTGTGTGTGAGTGAGTGTGTGCCCAGCGATAGATTGGCGTCCTGTCCTGGGTGTATCTGCCCAGCGCCCGAAACGTTCTCCCCTGGATGGGCATGGGGAACCCCACCGCGACCCTAATAGAGGATAAAGCGGGAGATAATGAATGAATGAATAGACGGAAAGCATTCGCAGGGTTCTAAGCGCCGCCTTCGCTGACCCTTCCCTAAGTTTTTCCTCTACAAGTTCCGGTCTACTTTAAGGTGGTGGATGTAGCAGCTGTACGCACTGTGTCCTGAGCGCAGGAAACCGTAGGTTCTCTGATCGTGATGAGCCGGGGGGGGATAACGATCCCCGGCGAGCGCGAGGTCCGGCGCCGGCTCGCAGAGCACCAGGCAGAGCGTGAGCGTCAGGAGAGCGAGGCGCAGGGGAACCGGCGCGCGCCGACGCATGGTTCCTTAATCCAAACGCAGAGCTACGCGGGGAGGGGAGGGATCCTCAGCGCATCTGGCAACCCATGCTGGTTCTCTCACTCCTGGATTTCAGAGATCCATCGACTGCGGGCTCCCGGACGGCGGCGGCGGACGCTCGGCATTCTGCGGGAGCGGCGGGCGGGGGCTCTCCGGCGCGGTTGGAGGAATATTCCCGGACGCTGAGCGCACATCTGTCACATCTGCGAGCGGAGTCATCGGGGCTTCCCGCTCGCCCGAGGGGAAGAGCGGCGTCTCGACCCTCCCCGCCGACACGCGCACTCCCACACGCGGGCGCAATTAGGCGTCTCGTGGAGGAACCGGCGTGGACGGAGGACGGAGGAAAGGACGGCGCCGGGACGAGAGCGGGCACGCGAGTCCGAGTGAAGCGGAATAAGTGGAGAGAGGAAAGCAGGCTGGTGCGCCCCCTCCTCCCTCCCTCCCTCTGTCCCTGAATGCTGTGCAGCACTGCGCTCCTCTCCTTTATTCTCCGTCCTCCACCTCACTCCCTCAGCCCCGGGTTCGGGTGAGAGAGAGAGAGAGAGAGAGAGAGGGGCTGACGATGGGCTGAGACTCTCCGGCAGGTGCACGCCATGCGCTCGTTTCTCACAGGGAGTGTAATCCCAAAATCGCCGTTCCCTTACCGTGTACCCCACGTACATTTGGTTTAAACGTAACGCCCCACACGGCACGGTGGCTTAGTGGTTGGCACGTTCTCCTCTTGGCACTAGGGAGTCCTGGTTCGAATCCCCATCTGGGTGGAGTGTCCATGTCCTCCCCGTGTCCGCGTGGGTTTCCTCCGGGTTCTCTGGTTTCCTCCCACAGTCCAAAAACATGGATCAATTCGATTGAGTTCTCCAAATTGCCCCATATAGAGTGTGTCTGTGTGAGTGAGTGTGTGTACAGCGATAGATTGCCCCCCTGTCCTGGGTGTATCTGCCCAGCGCCCGAAATTCTCCCCTGGATGGGCATGGGGAACCCCCCCGCAACCCTAAAATAGGATAAAGGGGAAGATGATGGATGGAGGGTAACGCCCCACGTTTATTGCACAGAATAATTCATAACATATTTATAAACTACGAAACTCCATAATCGGGGCGGCACGGTGGCTTAGTGATTGGCATGTTCTCCTCTCAGCGCTAGGGATTCCCGGTTCGAACCCCCATCTGGGTGGAGTTTCCATGTGCTCCCCGTGTCCGTGTGGGTTTCCTCCAGGTTCTCCGGTTTCCTCCCACAGTCCAAAAACATGGATCAAGTCGATTAAATTCTCCAAATTGCCCCATATAGAGTGTGTCTGTGTGTGTGAGTGTGTACAGTGATAGATTGCCCCCCTGTCCAGGGTGTATCTGCCCAGCGCCCGAAACGTTCTCCCCCTCACGACCCTAATAGATGATAAAGCGGAAGATAATGGATGGATGGATGACCATAACCTGGTCACGTTCCAACGTAAATCGTAAAGATGCTTAAAGTATTGGATGTTTTTGGATGACCAATCAGCTTTCACGCCTCTAAAAGGGTCTTCCACAAGATTTTGGAGAGTGTCGAGGGGCAATCTGAGTGTGGTTCAGGATCCACACTAAACTACACCTTAATAAAGCACAAAAGGGTAACCCTAACCCTAACCCCAAACCGTCCCCCCAAATTTGGACGCATCCCACTGAGAAACAATCACACCACGGTCTGTCCTAATACTTTTGATCCCGTGGTGCATGTGACCAGCTATGTGTAAGACACTGGACTTTCAGGCCTTCCCCGAAGTACCCCCCCCCCCCCCATGGCGACGGAGTGGCTCGTGTCATTTCCTCCCTCGTGAGGAAGCCTTCGCGGTTCGTTAGCGCTGCATAATTACGGCTGACAAATCCGAGGCGCCGGATCGTCCTCGCCGCCCGGGGTCTCCGCCTCGGAGCGCGGCCCGAGCTTCGGCGGGGAACCTGCGCCGAACGGTTCCATCGCCTGACCGCACCACGAGGATTCACACGCCGGTCTGACCGCCACGCTGCCACCTCGTGGCCGAAGCCCATATACGAGACCGAAAATGGTTTTAGGACAACTGTATGCTTTTAACTTTGTGAGAACCGTTAGTGGGGGGGGCATGGGCGTGACCGGGTCGACCGCAAACCGACAACTCATCACCCGGTAACCCCCCCCCCCCCCCCACCGCACCACGAATATCAACTTTTAATTCCAAACCCAGATCTCTGACAGGGAGTCGTTAATTACATGGCTTTGTATACAGCACGGTCCGTGACGGACGGACGGACGGGGAAGGGGGGGTGAAGGGGGAGGAGGAGGGGGCGTTATTAAATTTGGACTGTGGAACGGACCACGTATCAGATTAGATCTCAGCGCTCATTTTATCAGAGAACAGGCCGTGTTATCGGGAGTCTGTCTTGTTACTCGCACTGTAGTTTGTTCTCGCATCCACTCTGACAACCCTCATCACACACACACACACACACACACACACACGCCAACAGCCCACCATCACATAACCCACGAACCAACCGCTCACGGACATATGGTCCCGGCTTTACTGCATTAGTGTTAATTCCCCTGAAGGACCACAAACGCGTCCGAAAATCCAGTTCTTGGAACCTAATCGGAGGAACTACAGAACACGGAGAGGCACGCCGGAGCCGAGTCGCCGGCCAGTTGTCATGGCGACGACTTCTCATAAACATTTCTGATTTTCTTGTGACGTTCGTTCAACTTTGTTCTAACGTAAAGAGTGAATTAGGATGGTCATGGCTTGGATTCTAAAGCTCCCAGAGCAGAGAAAACCCGCAGAAAGGGGGGAGAACATACCAAAACTCCACACAGAGTAGACCTTTTTGCTGTGAGCGTGAACTGACCTCATGGAGCTCTCTCTCAAGGTCGTGTGGTGTCGTGTTCCCGGTTACGCTGTCGTGAGGTTGAAATCTGTGAATGAGTGTGTGTGTGTGTGTGTGTGTGTGTGTGTGAGGAGCTTGCTGTATAGGCGTTTAACAGACGCACTACAGTGTTGGGTGAAATGAGAGGTGTGACGTGACTCAGTCACAAATCCTTGGGTTTATGAGGATGAATAAGCGTTTAATACGTTCTCCTTTCAGACGCAAACGCGGCGCGGGGACGCGGGGGCGAGGGATAACGGATTTGGCAGCTGATCACGAACGTGTGTTGGACTCGACGCAACGGATGAACGTTTAACGACGGGAGCGCCGTCCTGCTCCACGGCGTAGAGTCCTTGTGAGGAACATGACGCTCCGGCGGTCTCGTGTGGACGGCCGCGCAGAGACACGTGAACGCACGGCGCCTATGGATTTTCAGAACAAAGGGGAAAGAAAAAAAAATCTCTGCTCCGCCAGCCCACACTATGGATCGCTCCGGCCCGGAACGCGGCTCAAGGACTCGGATTTATCGCGCTCAGCAGTTTCGGGGCACGGGGGCGCTCGCCGGACGTCGGCGCCGTTTATACGCTGGGCGTACTGTGGACACGCTGCCGCATGACACACGCTCTCACACGCCGTGATTAATCTGCAAAGACGTCGAGCCCTGCTGCAGTCAAGCAAAACAAAGGACTTTTAACTACTGCTGACGGGCTCACGGTACCATCATGCCCTCTGGTGGTGGAGTGGTGCAAAGCAGACAAAATGGGTGTCCTTAATAAATCAACAATTAAAAATCTATATGGTATATATTGTATGGCAAATATTATATATTCCTTTCATTCATTATCTTCCACTTTATGCTCTATTAGGGTCACGGGGTGGGGTTCCCCATGCCCATCCAGGGGAGAACGTTTCGGGCGCTGGGCAGACACACCCAGGACAGGGGGGCAATCTATTGCTGGACACACACTCACTCACACAGACACACTCTATATGGGGCAATTTGGAGAACTCAATTGACTTGATCCATGTTTTTGGACTGTGGGAGGAAACCGGAGAACCCGGAGGACACCCACGCGGACACGGGGAGGACATGGAAACTCCACCCAGATGGGGATTTGAACCGGGAATCCCTAGTGCTGAGAGGAGAACATGCCAACCACTAAGCCACCGTGCTTCAAATATTATATATAAATAATAAAAAAAACACAAATTATTATAATAATAAATTGAATAGACAAAAGTATAAGAACATTAATCTTAATTTCAGGCTTAAGACTCTGTACCATACAACCAGGTATTACAGACGTGTGTGTATGTGTGTGTGTGTGTGTGTGTGTGTGTGTGAGTGTGTGTGAGTATCCAACTTTGTGGGAACACTTTGGCGACGTACGTCTTCATCACAGAAGGTATCTAACCATTTGCCGATCACGTGATGTCATCAATTTGTAAATTGTAATTAAATGCTTCGTTATTATTATTATTCACACAAACATCAAACGAGATGTGAATTTTATATTCCCGCCTCTAAACGGAGATGAAAATAATAAGTTGGCATATGGTAACGTCGTCGGTGAAGCGGTAATCAGACGAAAGACTTCACTTTAGACGAAAAACGAAGCCATGAACGGAAATAACGATGCAATTAATAAAGTGGAGCCGTTAAGATCGCGGGCCGTGCGTCTGATCCTGGCGACTGCGGATACGTTAATTAATCAAAGCGGTAATTAATTCAGCTTCTGAACACTCAGCATCTGTTCAGAACGGCTGAGACACCCGCATTCGCGTCAGGCGGCGTGGAACCGGGAGCGGCGTGCATCCACCGCGGCCTCATCGCGACCGCCGATCAGAATCCAGATTCGATTATCGATCATCGATGGTCATCGCAAAGGAAGGAGGCGGAACGGCGTGAGACTTACCGTCGTTGCAGAGCGGCCCGCCGAACGAGGTCATGCTGCAGTCACAGGAGAAGCCCTCCCACTGCTGCAGACACACGCCCTGATTGGAGCAGGAGTCCTCCTGACAGGTGGTGCTGGGACCTGCGGGGACAGAGGTGTGACGGGATGAAGTGACGGGGTTCGGACGCGTCCTTCACGGCCGTGTCGGTCGGCCCCCTCGGCCGGAGGCTCCGTGTTGAATCGACACTTGAGCGTGAAGTGCACTTCGCTATATAAACCCTCGGTTTGAGATTTGGAGGGTCAGGAAAGTGTCTCGTTTAGACGAATCTCCATCATTTACACTCCCACAGCCTCCGTCCACCTGTCCTTTATACCCCCCCTCCCCCCCCACATTTAACCCTTCCACTTTCTCCCATCTAATAACCAGCCTCTGCTCCCTTTTTCCTATTCTACCCCAACCTCCTTTCCAGCCCTCACCTTTACCTCCTTAAACCAACCCCTAGTCCTCATTTTACCCCCCCCCCCCCCCCACCTTTCCTCACTGCTTCCTAATCCCCTTCATACCCCTCTTATCCTCTCATCCCTCTCCCCTCCACCTCCTTTTCCGTACCTTCCGTCTTTCTTCCCCCTCTTCTCCACCTATCCCAGTACAACCCCATATCATATTTATATTTTTAGTCACTGACCGGGGTCGAGACTACATGCGGGAATCCGAGCCAATCACATGCCTCGATCATAAGCAACACAAAACAAGTAGAGAAGTCATGACACGTACAGTGACGATAAGAGAAGGACAGTGACGGGACGTAATTTTTTTTAAACCAGGGTCGTAAATACAAGATTTCGACTCGCCCTCCCTTTTTTTTTTTTAAAGTCCTTGTATTTACATTGGATCGATAGATGGACCGCACTGGCTGGTCTACAACATCACACCGGGGGTGGGGTGGGGTGGGGGGGGGCTTAACGATGGTGGTGGGGGGGGGAGGTTTTAACATACAGATCTCGATCTACCTTGCAAGTCAGCTTTCGTCAACGCAACTTTCGGTTAGCCGAATAAAACAAAAAAAAAAGCAAAAAAAGGCAAGATATTAGTAAGCGCACGAGAGCAGTGACCATCACAGACAGACGGACGGACAGACAGAGGGGTGGGAACGAGGGGCAGAGGGAATGATTCAGAACTAAACACAGGAACATGTGATGTAAACAAAATGACGAGGTTTTAGTCGCGACACCTACAGGTCGGCTAATGATACAACACATCGGGAAGATACGCCGGAGTGGGCGGAGCTATGGAGGCCCGGCGTGATGACGTGGGTGTTACGAAGCTTTAGAGATCAATAGGATTAAAATACAAAAACAAAAAGATTGCTAAAAAAATTACTAAAAAAATATAATGGGAACTCCGACTGACAGCGTGGCAGTCGATTCCGCTTAAAACTTTTTTAATCCATCCTGGACATTTTGTTTGTTGGTGAGGTATATAGGTTCCTCATGGTTCTCCCTACTTTTAAAAAGGATTCCTTTCAGTTCTGCATTTAGTTCCTCGTTAGTTCATAGTTCCTGTCAGTGTTTTCACATTGACGGCTTTAATTATTAAATCTTTTTGTTTTAATCTTTCACTCTGTAATGTTGGTGATCTTTGCGGCGCACCTTCACATCCGCGGTCCACCTGCCCCGTGGTGCTCAGCGCGTCCGACAGCAGGTCCGGCAACCGGCCGTTCAGGTCCACGGACGCCAGGCAGCCCTGAAAACCCTCTTTGGAGTGCACCAGCTTCGGCAGGTCCTTATACAGCTCCTTAGAGACTCCGCCCACATACAGATCACCTACAGCCACCAGAACGACATATAGCCTTAAATAAACGATTCTCTGATTCGAACGACTCACCCATTTAGAATTAGTTGTGATAATGTGATTCAGTGAATCGATTCAAATAAACAAGATTCATTAGGAAATTATTCACATTATATAAACAAACAAGACCAAATGACTCTGAATCAGATGAAAGATTCATTCATTCATTCTCTCCCGCTTTATCCTCTATTAGGGTCGCGGTGAGGGTGGGGGGGTTCCCAATGCCATCCAGGGGAGAACATTTCGGGCGCTGGGCAGATACACCCAGGACAGGACGCCAATCTATCGCTGGGCACACACTCACACTCTATATGGGGCAATTCGGAGAACTCAATTGACCTTGATCCATGTTTTTGGACTTTGGGAGAAAACCGGAGAACCCGGAGGAAACCCACACGGACACGGGGAGAACATGGAGACTCCACCCAGATGGGGATTCGAACCGGGAATCCCTAGTGCTGAGAGGAGAACATGCCAACCACTAATCCACCGTGCTGCCCGCAAGAAATATTAGTTATGATAATGTGATTCAATGAATCGATTCAAATAAATAAGATCATTAGGAAATTATTCACATTATATTAACAAACAAGAACAAATGACTCTGATTCAGATGTGCTATTATGTGATTCACTGAATCAATTCTAAATAACGAGTCATGAAGGAGTTATTTAGTGAATACACCAGTGATTCGCTGGATATAATTAAGCCTAAACGACTCACTGATTCACATGGCACTACGTTAAGAGGACGTTACCCTTCAGGTCCAGGTTCTTGGCTCCGGTGGTGGTCTGCGTGGTGATCTTGGTGTCGATCTTCACCGTGTGGAGGTTGTTGGTATCCCTGGAGATCATCACATTGTGCCAGTGGTTGTCATTCAGAGGGGTGTTGGAGTTGCCTTTAATCAGGTGGGCGCCGTTTCCCAGGTCCGAGACGTAATGCAGGTAGCTGTGGAAACAAAGAGAACCCACAGGAACCCTGAAAACAGCTGCAGCTAACAACTGAATACCACTGAGACAAAAGAACTCGTCCTCGACTTCCGACGAAACAAGGTTGCCCCTACACCCCTGTACATCAACGGTGAATGTGTAGAGCAAGGGGAATCATTCAGATCTCTCCTGGACAGTCAACACCTCTGCACTGGTCAAGAAGGCCCGGCAGAGGCTTCCCTTCCTGAGGGTGCTGAGGTAAGAGCAACTACACTCGAGCCTGCTGGTGACCTTCTACCGGTCCACCATCGTGAGCCTGCCGACGTATGCCGTGTCAGTGTGGGACTCCACCTGTCCAGAGGCTGACGGAAGAAGACCACAGAGAGTGACCGACACAGCTTTCCATAACCTCCAACTACCACTCCTGCCGTCTCAGCAGCATGTTCTCCTCTCAGCTCTATTGATTCCCGGTTTGAATCCCCATCTGTGTGGAGTTTCCATGTCCTCCCCGTGTCCACGTGGGTTTCCTCCGGGTTCTCCGGTTTCATCCCACAGTCCAAAAACATGGATCAAGTCAATTGGGTTCTCCAAATTTCCCCATATAGAGTGTGTATGCGTGCGTGTCTGTGTGAGTGTGTGCCCAGTGATAGATTGCCCCCCTGTCCTGGGTGTATCTGTCCAGCGCCCGAAACGTTCTCCCCTGGATGGGCATGGGGAACCCCCCCCTGCGACCCTAATATAGGATAAAGCGGAAGATAATGAATGAATGAACATATAATGCCAGGCGGCACGGTGGCTTAGTGGTTTAGCATGTTCTCCTCTCAGCGTTAGGGATTCCCGGTTCGAATCCCCATCTGGGTGGAGTTTCCATGTTCTCCCCGTGTCCGCATGGGTTTCCTCCGGGTACTCCGGTTTCATCCCACAGTCCAAAAACATGGATCAAGTCAATTGGGTTCTCCAAATTGCCCCATATAGAGTGTGTGTGTGTGAGTGAGTGTGTCTGTGTGTGTGAGTGTGTGCCCAGCGATAGATTGGCGCCCTGTCCTGGGTGTATTTGCCCAGCGCCCGAGACGTTCTCACCTGGATGGGCATGGGGAACCCCCCCCGACCCTAATAGAGGATAAAGTGGAAGATGAATGAATGAATATATAATGCCAGGTGGCACGGTGGTTAGTGGTTTGGCATGTTCTCCTCTCAGCGCTAGGGATTCCCGTGTGTGTCCAGCGATGGATTGGCGCCCTGTCCTGGGTCTATCTGCCCAGCGCCTGAAACTTTCTCCCCTGGATGGGCATGTGGAACCCCCCCCCCCCCCCCCGACCCTAATAGAGGATAAAGCTGAAGATAATGAATTTATGAATATATAATGCCATGTGCACTTTAAGGAGGAGCTTAAATCTCGTTATACGATGTATTCCGTGTATGCTGGGTATAATGACAATAAAGGCTTTCTAAATGAGTTCCGATTCCCCTTTCTACCCCCCCCCCCCCCCCCACCCCGGGGTGAGATTCGAGGATGGGCGCTCTCACCCTTTCACCAGCTCCACCACGATGAAGTCGCTGCCGTCCCCGCGGTTGTAGAGGATGAGTCCGTCGGGCGAGGTGGTTTTGAACTGCAGGAACAGGTGCATGGAGTAATAGGCCTGCAGCGTGGGCAGCGTCACGTAGCTGGAGCGGGACTTGAAGGTCACCGGGTCGGCCACGATGCTCTTGTAGCCGATCATGGCGTTGAGCTCGCAGTAGTCGATGTCTCCGTTCTTACACAGGTCGATGTAGGACATGCCGTTGAAGGAGAGACCCTGCAGGTGCCCGATGAAGTTGGAGGGCACGGCTGGCATGTACAGCTTCTCGGTAATGATGCCCGTCTCGATGTTATGGAACTCCAGCTGCGTGTGGTCTCCGGTGATTTGACCTTTAAAACAGAGAGCAAAGATTCGGAAAAGAACCATCGACTTCAATATAACTCACCGATTCAAATACCGGCTTTACAGAACGGGACGGTACGAGTCGTGACTAAATGACTCACTGATTGAAATGTCCACTTCGTAAAGACATTCATTTATTCCTGATTGACTCACGGAGTCGAATACTGTCCACATGAGACAGCTAATCTCGGTCACAGTTAAACGACTCACTGATTTAATTACCGATCATAAATAAAGACACACTCAGTCGTGACTAAACGGCTCAGCGAGTCGAATATTGATTATAAATAGGACAATGCCAGTCATGACAAAATGACTCACTGAGTCAAATACTGACTTCAAAAGACAATAATCTCACTTTAAGGAAATGACTCACTGATTCAATTAATAATTATAAATGAGAAAATTACAGTCACGAGACAGAGTAGCTATGTAAGTACCCTATGTAATTATATTTACATAAATAAATACTGAATCGGCGGCATGGTGGCTTAGAGGTTTAGCATGTTCTCCTCTCAGCGCTGGGGATTCCCGGTTCGAATCCCCATCTGGGTGGAGTTTCCATGTCCTCCCCGTGGGTTTCCTCCGGGTTCTCCGGTTTCCTCCCACAGTCCAAAAACATGGATCAAGTCAATTGAGTTCTCCAAATTGCCCCATATAGAGTGTCTGTGTGTGAGTGAGTGTGTGCCCAGCGATAGATTGGCGCCCTGTCCTGGGTGTATCTGCCCAGCGCCCGAAACGTTCTCCCCTGGATGGGCATGGGGAACCCCCCCCCCCCCCCGCACGGCCCTAATAGAGGATAAAGCGGAAGATAATGAATGAATGAAAAATACTGAATTGTAGCAGGTAGGATTAATTTTGTATATATATCTGGCGACACCTGGTGGTCAGACAGTGAAACTTCGGCCACCTCCTTCACTAGTCTTGACTAAAACCTCAGAAACAGCAGAACTGCTGTGGTTTAGAACTTCATGATCCTGTGTGGGAGTCGCTCGTACCTTCTGAGGACTGCAGGTCGTCCACCAGGAGCTTCAGACTCTTCCCTCGCCGCACCACTCGCACCGTGTGCCATTCGTTATCGTTCAGATTCTGACCGGAGAAGATGGTCTCGGGACCTTTACCTACAACAAAGCCCACAGATCTGTTAGCAGCGGCAGCGCAGGACAGACGGAGGAACGGGGCATCGGCAAGCATCAATCAGAGATGAAGAGACTCTCACATCACAGTCACACGGCTAAAGGACCATCAGTCACCCAGGACATCATCCATCAGTTAGGACAGAACCCAAAGGGTAAGAACCCCAGAGCTCCATGGTCTTCATGGAGAACCTGAGAAGACTTTAATGACTGAACTCCCACTCTGAGTGCTCGTGTTTTAAACCCTATCCCCCCTAAGACGTTTCTATTTATATATAAAAAACATTTAATAAAAACAACAAGTTATATTAAAAAAAGCATTTATCATTAATAATAATAATCAACTAATCAGAGAAATACTGAAGTTACTTCAGAGCAAAATCGCTGCCACGGTCTTTTAAATGATAATTGAAATGATAATTTAGTATTTATATAACATTAAAGGGCGGCACGGCGGCTTAGTGTTTAGCATGTTCTCCTCTCAGCACTAGGGATTCCCGGTTCGAATCCCAATCCGGGTGGAGTTTCCATGTCCTCCCCGTGTCCGCGTGGGTTTCCTCCGGGTTCTCCGGTTTCCTCCCACAGTCCAAAAACATGGACTCAAGGTGAACGGAATGCTCCCAATTGCCCCATAAAGTGTGTGTGTGTGAGTGAGTGTGTGTCCAGTGATAGATTGGCGTCCTGTCCTGGGTGTATCTGCCCAGCGCCCGAGACGTTCTCCCCTGGATGGACATGGAGAACCCCCTGCGACCCTAATAGAGGATAAAGCAGAAGATAATGGATGGATGGATGAACATTAAAATAACTTACACGGCTTGGAATAACCGGCCACTTTATTAGACCTTTTTTTTTTTTTTTAAATACCTGAGCAAGCTTTAAAAACACGAACATGTAAACTTAATTTAAGCTTATCAACTTAAAAAAACAGTATTTCGTATTTTAGGGCTGCAATTTTGTAATGTTATTCAGTAATGTTAAGTCACATAGTTTAATAACTCCCTTTATTTATACCTTACACTCTGATATTACTTACACGTAGATTAAAATATAAAAACAGTTTATATAAATTAAGAAAACATAAATTTCTAAACTATATTAAACTGAAAACGGTTCATTTATTAGGGTATTTTTATGCTAACGCTAAAAAAAACACACTAATCACATTAAAACGTCTCAAAATTATCATAAATACGATTAAATTTATAACTTTTTTAACAATATGCTTTATATGTGTGAAAGTAAATAAATTAAACCACCGCAAAGATGTAAATAAGAGATTTAACTATTTACCTCAGGCCTTCCACCGCGCGACCGACCAACCGTTAAGGCCTCGTCCTAAATCACCGTTCGGTTTTTTAATAAGCCCTTAACGCTACGGGTAGTGCACTTGTTAATAAATATTGCCGTTAAAGAAACGCGGCCGTATAATTAGGGCTTCGTCCTAAATCGCAAATTGATGAGGTGTATGAGGCGTCTAAGATTAGCGTTAAATCAAGGAGAGTGCCCTAATTAGTGAGCAGTGAAATGTGTTAATTGAGATGCGGCCTTGTTCTACTTGTTTAACCAGCAGAGGGCGCACATGTCACAACATACACGATATTCCGACGGAGCTTCAATAAAAATGTGTTTAAAATAAAAAAAAAAGCAAATAAAATGAAATGTTTTAAGGTTCTAATTGTTGAAAAATATAGGGATTAATTAAATTAATTACATCTAGTACAATACACGTTAAATGTTTAATATAAATATTTTATGTTAGCAGACGTTTCATTTATGTAGTATTCTAATATTTAGGTGACATTCATTTAAATGTTTATTACATCATTAACAATAATAAATGGTGGCTTAGTGGTTTGGCATGTTCTCCTCTCAGCGCTAGGGATTCCCGTGTCCCCGTGGGTTTCCTCCGGGTTCTCCGGTTTCCTCCCACAGTCCAAAAACGTGGATTCAAGGTGGATTGAATGCTCCAAATTGCCCCATATAGAGTGTGTTTGTCAGATTGTGTGTGTCCACCTGTCCTGGGTGAATCTGCCAAGCGCCCGAAATGTTCTCCCCTGGGGAACCCCCCCCCCCCCCGCGCGACCCTAGTAGAGTATAAAGTGGAACATAATGGATGGATGGATGGTACTATACATATTGAATGTTTAATATGAATATATTAACTTGCTCATTTGTTAATATTTTATGTTTGCACATGTTTAATTATATTTATATAGTATTCTAATATTTAGGTTACATTCATTTAAATGTTTATTACATTATTAACAATAATACATATCTATTTTTGAAGGCTATTGAAGTGAACATGCTCTTTTGGCCACAAGATGGCGCCACGACGCAGTCGCGCTCCCTGCCGTCCCCTGAGGCCTGAGGTAAAAAATGCCTCGCTGCATATTCCTCTCACAGCCCCGCAGTCCCCCCGGCGCCTCCGCGCGCCCATCCAAACCCCGCCGACTGGAACTCCACTCCAGAAAGCAATTTCTCACTCGTCTGGACTCCGCCTCGTCCCGGGAGTCTGCGGCGGAGCGTTCAGCAAGCGGTGAGGGTGCGGGCCGGGGGGGGGGCGAGGCGAGGCGAGGCGAGGCGGGGTGGAGGGAGCGCGCCTCCGCCAAGCTTCACTCAGACCGGGGGAGGAAGGAGGTGCCATTAAAGAAACGCCAGGCTGCGTATTGATTTCCCATCACTCCCTGCTCTCAATTATTAGGCCTTCGACTCCTGTGTCCAATCATTATCTGCGGGTGGGGGAGGGGGCGGGGGGCGTGGGGCGTGGGGGGGCATAGTTTTCCACACCGCCCTCTACAGGATGCAGAGTGATTAACACCAGGCTTGAAAACGGAAATACAGCAGGGTTTTGATTGGTTGTATTTAATGTATTTAATAAACACGGGACTCTATGCTTCCAACTATGCGGAAACAGTTTGGGGAAGGCCCTTTTTCCTATTGCTGAGATCGAGTGAGTGAGTTTTAAAGTGTAATGGTTTGTTTAAGGAGGGACCGCCGAGTGGACGCCTCCTCCTACATGTGTGCGACAGCACCCCCCTGTGGTGTCCGGCTGTAACCTGCGGGAGGTGAAATAAGGACCTTTTGTTATTTGTCTGCACAAACGCAACGCTCCTCTGGTACAGTCAGACTAATTAGAACGCCCCCGTGAGGAGCGGCCCGGCGCGCCACCAGGTCGGCGCATGAGTAATGACACGAGTGCGCCGCCTGGAAGCGCACAGACCTCTCGGCTGAGATCAGCCGTCGTTAACGATTAAAAATCCAAGTCCCGATGCGACCCGGGCCCCGAAAACAACGGAACCGCGGAACTGGGACGAGGAGCCGGATATGTGCGGCCACGTCACTCCCCCTGCTGGTTCAGAGGCCAGAGTTAAATAAAAGAGCAGAGGCTAGCTAGAACATTCTGACAGGCGGGGACCAGTGGGAGAACACAACACACACACACACACACACACACACACACACACACACACACACCCACACACAGCGCTGGCTCTTTAAAGCACACGGTTCTTTCCGTCTCAGGTAGCGGCACGCGGGAGCTCATTAGTCCGATTTATTTACGAGAGATCCAGCGTTGAAATAAGAAGATTAACACCCCGTGATTTACAGGGGGCGCCGCGGGTTCTTCCGGCGCCGCGCTACAAGCCGAAGCCAGCGTTCCGCCATAAATTACGACGGAAACTACGACGTTATACCGATAAAGT
>JAFMOC010000462.1:130000-140000 GCA_019802505.1 Corydoras sp. C115
GGGTTGTGTCTCGTGGGGGTTTTGCCTCGTGGTGTTTTGTCTCGTGGGGTTTGTCTCGTGGGGGGTTTTGTCTCGTGGGGGTTTTGTCTCGTGGGGGTTTTGTCTCGTGGGGTTTTGCGGGGGGGGTTTTGTCTCGTGGGGGTTTTGTCTCGTGGGGTTTTGTCTCGTGGGTTTTGTCTCGTGGGGTTTTGTCTCGTGGGGTTTTGTCTCGTGGGGGTTTTGTCTCGTGGGGTTTTGTCTCGTGGGGTTTTGTCTCGTCTCGTGGGGGTTTTGTCTCGTGGGGTTTTGTCTCGTGGGGGTTTTGTCTCGTGGGGGTTTTGTCTCGTGGGGGTTTTGTCTCGTGGGGGTTTTGTCTCGTGGGGGTTTTGTCTCGTGGGGGTTTGTCGCTCGTGGGGGTTTTGTCTCGTGGGGGTTTTTGTCTCGTGGGGGGGTGGGGGTTTTGTCTCGTGGGGTTTTGTCTCGTGGGGGTTTTGTCTCGTGGGGGTTTTGTCTCGTGGGGTTTTGTCTCGTGGGGGGGTTTTGTCTCGTGGGGGTTTTGTCTCGTGGGGGTTTTGTCTCGTGGGGGGGTTTGTCTCGTGGGGGTTTTGTCTCGTCTCGTGGGGTTTTGTCTCGGGGGTTTTGTCTCGTGGGGGTTTTGTCTCGTCGGGGGCTCGTTTTGTCTCGTGGGGGTTTTGTCTCATGGGGGTTTTGTCTCGTGGGGTTTTTGTCTCGTGGGGGTTTTGTCTCGTGGGGGTTTTGTCTCGTGGGGTTTTGTCTCGTGGGGTTTTGTCTCGTTTTTGTCTCGTGGGGTTTTGTCTCGTGGGGGTTTTGTCTCGTGGGGGTTTTGTCTCGTGGGGGTTTTTGTCTCGTGGGGGTTTTGTCTCGTGGGGGTTTTGTCTCGTGGGGTTTTGTTTTGTCTCGTGGGGTTTTGTCTCGTGGGGTTTTGTCTCGTGGGGGTTTTGTCTCGTGGGGGTTTTGTCTCGTGGGGTTTTGTCTCGTGGTGGGGTTTTGTCTCGTGGGGGTTTTGTCTCGTGGGGGTTTTGTCTCGTGGGGGTTTTGTCTCGTGGGGTTTTGTCTCGTGGGGTTTTGTCTCGTGGGGGTTTTGTCTCGTGGGGGTTTTTGTCTCGTGGGGGGTCTCGTTTGTCTCGTGGGGGTTTTGTCTCGTGGGGTTTTGTCTCGTGGGGTTTTGTCTCGTGGGGGTTTTGTCTCGTGGGGGTTTTGTCTCGTGGGGTCTTTTTGTCTCGTGGGGGTTTTTGTCTCGTGGGGGTTTTGTCTCGTGGGGTTTTGTCTCGTGGGGTTTTGTCTCGTGGGGTTTTGTCTCGTGGGGGGTTTTGTCTCGTGGGGTTTTGTCTCGTGGGGGTTTTGTCTCGTGGGGGTTTTGTCTCGTGGTTTTGTTTGTCTCGTGGGGTCGGGGTTTTGTCTCGGGGGGTTTTGTCTCATGGGGTTTTGTCTCGTGGGGGTTTTGTCTCGTGGGGTTTTGTCTCGTGGGGGTTTTGTCTCGTGGGGGTTTTGTCTCGTGGGGTTTTGTCTCGTGGGGGTGGGGGTTTTGTCTCGTGGGGTCTCGTTTTTGTCTCGTGGGGGTTTTGTCTCGTGGGGTTTTGTCTCGTGGGGGTTTTGTCTCGTGGGGTTTTTGTCTCGTGGGGTTTTGTCTCGTGGGGTTTTGTCTCGTGGGGGTTTTGTCTCGTGGGGGTTTTGTCTCGTGGGGGTTTTGTCTCGTGGGGTTTTGTCTTGTCTCGTGGGGTTTTGTCTCGTGGGGTTTTGTCTCGTGGGGGTTTTGTCTCGTGGGGTTTTGTCTCGTGGGGGTTTTGTCTCGTGGGGGTTTTGTCTCGGGTTTTTTGTCTCGTGGGGGGTTTTGTCTCGTGGGGGTTTTGTCTCGTGGGGTTTTTGTCTCGTGGGGGTTTTGTCTCGTGGGGGTTTGGGGGTTTTGTCTCGTGGGGTTTTGTCTCGTGGGGGTTTTGTCTCGTGGGGGTTTTGTCTCGTGGGGGTTTTGTCTCGTGGGGGTTTTTGTCTCGTGGGGTTTTGTCTCGTGGGGGTTTTGTCTCGTGGGGTTTTGTCTCGTGGGGTTTTGTCTCGTGGGGGTTTTGTCTCGTGGGGGTTTTGTCTCGTGGGGGTTTTGTCTCGTGGGGGTTTTGTCTCGTGGGGTTTTGTCTCGTGGGGGTTTTGTCTCGTGGGGTTTTGTCTCGTGGGGTTTTTTGTCTCGTGGGGGTTTGTCTCGTGGGGGTTTTGTCTCGTGGGGTTTTGTCTCGTGGGGGTTTTGTCTCGTGGGGGTTTTGTCTCGTGGGGTTTTGTCTCGTGGGGTTTTGTCTCGTGGGGTTTTGTCTCGTTTTTGTCTCGTGGGGGGTTTTGTCTCGTGGGGGTTTTGTCTCGTGGGGGTTTTGTCTCGTGGGGGGTTTTGTCTCGTGGGGTTTTGTCTCGTGGGGTTTTGTCTCGTGGGGTTTTGTCTCGTGGGGTTTTGTCTCGTGGGGTTTTGTCTCGTGGGGTTTTTTGTCTCGTGGGGTTTTTGTCTCGTGGGGGTTTTGTCTCGTGGGGGTTTTGTCTCGTGGGGGTTTTGTCTCGTGGGGTTTTGTCTCGTGGGGTTTTTGCCTCGTGGGGTTTTTGCCTCGTGGGGGTTTTGTCTCGTAGGGTTTTGCCTCATGGGGGTCACTTTTTTGTCCTCCGTGGGGTTTTGTCTCGTGGGTTTTTGTCTCGTGGGGGTTTTGTCTCGTGGGGGTTTTGTCTCGTGGGGTTTTGTCTCGTGGGTTTTGTCTCGTGGGGTTTTGTCTCGTGCCTCGTGGGGTTTTTGTCTCGTGGGGGTTTGGGTGGGGTTTTGTCTCGTGGGGTTTTGTCTCGTAGGGTTTGTCTCGTGGGGGTTTTGTCTCGTGGGGGTTTTGTCTCGTGGGGGTTTTGTCTCGTGGGGGTTTTGTCTCATGTCCGGTTAAAACGCAGCTCGCGAGACGATGGAGGTAAAGGAAGAGCAGCACTTACTGGTGGTACAGTTAATCCTGATACAGTCTAGATGGGGAAGAACAGACAAGATGTAAAATTCAGCCTTCAAGGTAAAGACTGCAGACATCCATTACATCACAGTCCACACACTGGGGACAGACACACAATTCGGGTGGAGCAGAGAGTCTCCGTCACACTGACCGGTCCTGACCCGTCTCTCTCTCTCTCTCTCTCTTATTAATACATAATTACAGATGGATGGACACGCCGTCGCCCATTACATTCGTATTCAAATCCATTCCAAGGAGAGCGAGAGACAGGTGGAGGGCCCGGTCAGCGAGACGGCGGTCCTCGTCTCCGGCGCGTCTGCTGCTCCGCGTCGCCCCCGGGAGCGGGAAACTACAAATCCCAGCCCAGCGAGGACGCTGGGCGGCTGACGGACAGGCGGAGCGGGGCGCGGGGCAGCGGAGCGCCGAGTCCACTGACAGGCGACGCCTCGCGGGGAGGGAGCTGAATTCAGAAACAGAAGCTTTTCAGAAAAAAATAAATACAGAAGAGATTCAGATTCAGCGGCGACGACGACGGGGCTCCGAAACCAAATACCATCATGGTTAAATCGCAAAAAAAAAAAAAATGCTGGGATAGGATATAGGATAACGGTCGAACACAAGTCATATGACTTGTGCTTTTAATTAATTTATTAAATAATAAAATTTAATTCAGCAATTTAAATCAGAGGTTCTCAAACTGTAACACGAGCTCGTACGTCTGATAACGACAACGATGTACAATACATTATTTTCCAGATGTTTTTTATAAACGGTTATCTATCACTTGGCCACTAGATGGCAGTGTTCATTAGGGAAACTTGAATCGGAATGCATTTATTACTTATTTATTATAAAACAGGTCGTTCCGCTCCTTAAATCTGATTGGCTGAGCCATTTCATTAACAATAACACACCCCTCTGATTGCGTCACATTCGTTTCAGTGCGTGATATACAATACAATATTTTAAATAATAAAATACAGATTAATATAAACAGATCGGCACTAAACCTGTTACACTGTTTTAATAAACTGCCTTCTGTAATTTGGCCACTAGAGGGCGATGTTTGGTAGAGAAACCGGAATCCTGTTAAAACCGGACTAGATTGCGTCGCGGAAGATCAGAATACTTAAGCTTTTGTTTTTAATTAAAGCATTTCTGAATTAAACCATGTGTTTTTATTATAGTGAGTTTGTAAATGTTTTATTAAAATAATAAGACACTCGAGGTCGTGTATTATTGTGAATAAATCACGCGTCGGGTCTAATAACAGCTCTTTATGGGGTTTATTCAGAATAAGGCCACGCCCCCTCGTACCGTATTGATTTATTATACTCTCTGAAGCGTTTGAGAACCCCTGGTTTAATGAACGAACTCGTTAAGTTTATTATTATTATTATTATTTTTTAAATTGAGGTTTGTATTAATCACAGAATAAAGCTGTGACATCACACGCTGCGCCTCTTTGATCTGATTTTTGATGAAACGCAGCGACGTTACGCTTTCATTCGCATTTAAACGGAAAACAAAACAGAAATAAAAACTGAAAGCCACAGACTCCGGGTGGCGCCGCTCTCAGATCAGCTCTCGTCTCCCGCGAGGCTGCAGTTCATCGTGTGTCGTCAACCGCAGCAGAAATGTGGCCGCAAACAGCCGGAGAGCGCCGCCGCCCGTCCTGACAGGGAGTGCCATGTCCCCGGGGTGGACAGTGTGTGAGTGTGTGTGTGTGTGTGTGTGTGTGTGGGGGGGGTGTCTGTCATAGTGCACATCAGAAGGCCCGATGGCGCTGGGTGACATTAGGGAGGATGTTGGTCTGAGGACATATTCCTGTCCGTCACCAGGGTAACCGGATGAAGGCACTCTGATTGGACGGTTCATTAGATCCGAGTACGTGGATTCGGGATGAAGGGTCGCACTCTGGATTCTGTTCTCAGGATTTAATGAACTGGCTGTGTGGGCAAAAGTATTGGGACTAGGAGTGTCTTCAACTAAGGATTTTCATAGTCGAATCTGATTCGTCAGATTTTCCCTATAGCCGACTGATAGTCGAATCAGTTAAAATTTCACCACAAGATGGCGCTATAAGCGTGGTTCTTAAAAAATATATTTTTTAATATTTTACTTGTTTTTCTAGAGCACCGTAAATGGGATCCCCGTTCTGGACTTTTAAAAAAAAAAATATTAACAGAAATTAGGATGATTTTATTTAACAAAGGCTATATATATATAACGAAAACAAAGACATTTCATGTAAAAACTAATGCTTAGCAGCAGCCATGGGCGCCCCCATGTGGTCAAAATGGTACATTCGACTATGAGGTTCATAGTCGACTACGGTTCTCCGAATCGAATCGTCTAATCAGCGAATACTGCAGCTCACCCCTAATTGGGACATCCAAAAAAAAAAAAAAGCTTTATGACGGTTGGACAGGATGAGACGGGTCAGACACCGATGTTGGATGAGAGGACCTGGATCACGCTCTCAGTTTCATGTGATGTCCCAATACTTTTGTTGATAGTGTTTTTTTTTATTTATTTTTGTTAATTTTTAATTGTTTTTTAATGAAAACCCCGGGGGACGGGACGAGGGTGCACTCCGTGGTGGGAGGGGCTACAGCGTGCTCGTCCGGTAGTGTGCGCTGGGCCGCAGATTCTGGCCTTTGAAGGGTGTAACCCCGTGACCTTTGACCTCGTTACATCACGGCGTGAGAATGCGCTCCAGCTGGGTTTCTCTCTGCCGCGAGAGGAGAAACGCAGCTCTCGCAGCACCGAGGGCGAGGAAGTGGGCTCTGATTGGCCGAGGTACCTAGATTGACCGTGAGGCGGACCCGCCCTCCGTCCAGCTCCAGGCGCAGGGTGTCGGCCGAGTTTCGGGAGGTGGTGGCCATGAGGACGCCGTACGCGCGCTGAGACCGGAACCGCAACGACACGTCCTCCGCCTCGGTGTGCATCACCACCGGCAGCTTGATCTTCATAAACTTACTGCCGTCGTAACTCAGGATCGTGGCATCTGAATGAGAGAGAGACCGGAGAGAGAGACCGGAGAGAGGACCTGAAGAGAGAGAGAGAGAGACCAGATAGAGAGAACCAGAGATGGACGAGACAAAGATGACGAGAGAGACCAAAGAAAGATGAGAGAGAGAGAGACGGAGTGGAGAGAGACCAGAGAGAGAGACCAGAGAGAGAGAGCAGAGAGAGACCAGAGAGAGAGACCAGAGAGAGACCAGAGAGAGAGACCAGAGAGAGACCAGAGAGAGAGAGAAGAGAGAGAGACCAGAGAGAGAGACCAGAGAGAGAGACCAGAGAGAGAGATCAGAGAGAGACCAGGGAGAGAGACGAGAGAGAGAGAGGAAGAGGCGGAGAGAGCCGGGTCAGAGAGAGAAGAGCGAGAGAGGACCAGAGAGAGAGCTCCGGCACCAAGATGAGACATAGAGACCAGAGCTTTGAGAGACCGGGAGACCAGACAGAGAGCGAGAGGGAGAGAGAGAACACGGGAGGAGACGGACCAGAGAGACCAAATAGACCAAGGAAGAGAGGAGACCAGAGGCGAGGGAGGAGGGGATGGGATGATGAGAGAGAGAGGCAGGACGAGAGATATTAGAACAGTATTAGTGCTGTCCTGAAGGTTCTAAAGGTCAGGTGGTGTAGAACACTGTGATGTCGTCTAAACACCCAAACCTGAGTGACAGGTGACTGCAGGTCTGCCCTAGTACAACCCTGAAGCCCCGAACCCCCTGTCTTCCCTGCCCCCTAGTCTGCTCCGCCCCGGAAGGGCCCCGCCCCCTGTCTGCCCCGCCCCCTGTCTGCCCCGCCCCCTGTCTGTGGGAGGATGACAGATCACGTACACAACACCGTTACATCCTCCACCCCGTCCCATGGTTCCTTATCCTCCACCGTCCATTACACTGAACCAATCAGGAGTGTGTGTGTGTGTGTGTGTGTGTGTGTGTGTGTGTGTGTGTGAGTGTGTGTGTGTGAATGTGTGTGTGTGTGTGTGTGTGTGTATGAGGGGGTAGCTGGAGGAAAACAAGTAGAACAACATGACAGCATGCTAATTAACACCAGAGCCAGCATCCGTCCCCCGAGGAGCGCACCATACGTGGTGAGGTGTGAGGGTGAAAAACGTGTGGTGTGTGTGTAGGTTTTATGTGTGTGGGAGTCTGTATGTGTGTGTTTATGTGTGTGTCCATACATATGTGTGTGTGTGTGTGTGTGTGAGTGGTCACCTGTATGTCTGTCGGGGGAAAGAAGAAGGGGTGTTTATGTTTTGTGTGTGTTTGTGTGTGTTGTGTGTGTTTATGTTTATGCATGTGTTTATGTGTGTGTGTTTATGTGAAAATGCGGGACGGGGAGGTGTGTGTGGTGTGTTGTATGGGTGTGTTTGTGTGTGTGTTTGTGTTATGTGTGTTGTGTGTGTTATGTGTATTGTGTGTGTTGTGTGTGTGTGTGTTTAAATGTGTGTGTGTGGTGTTTAAAAGGGGGTGAAAAACATTGTGTGTGTACGGTGGTTATGTGCTTGTGTGTGTGTGTTCTGTGTTGTGGGTGTTTGTGTGTGTGGGGAGTGTGTGGGTTATGTGTTGTGTTTATATGTGTGTGTGGTGTGAAAAGGGAGAGAAAAAAAAATGTGCGTGTGTGTGTTTGTGTGTCTGTTTATGTTTGTGTGAGTGTAGTGTTTGTGTGTGTTTTGTGTGTGTGTGTGTTTATGTGTGTCTTCATGTTTTGTGGTGTTTATGTAGTGTGTGTTCTTTAAGAATGTGTTGTGTGTGTGTTTATGTCCGTGTGTGTGTTTGTGTGTGTGTGTTTATGTGTGTGTGGTGTGTTTATGTGTGTGTTTGATGTTTATGTGTTGCTGTGTTTGTGTGTGTGTTTATGTGCTTCCATCCCTGTGGTGTGTGTTTATGTTGTGTGTGTTTGTGTGTGTGTGTGTTTATGGTGTGTGTTTAGGTTTGTGTGCTGTTTATGTGTGGTGTGTGAGTTTATGTGTGTGCCTGTGTGTGTCTGTGTGTTTTACGTGTGTGTGTGTGTGTTTGGTGTGTGGTGTGTTTATGTTTGTGTGTGGTTTATGTGTGTGTGTGTCTTGTGTGTGTGTGTGTTTATGGTGTGTGTGTGCTGTTTATGTGTGTGTGGAGGTCTATTCGTTTGGGAGGGGTAGGTGTGTGTGGGTTTAAGGAAAAAGGAGGAGAGGAGGGAGGGAAACATGTGTGTGTGTGTGTTTATGTGTGTGTTTAGTCACTCTGTGTACAACAATGTGTGTGTTTAAGTGTAGGTCCCTTATGTCTGTGTACAAAAAATGTGTGTGTAAGCTACCCCCCTGTTGTTGTGTTTTACCCCCCCCCCGCCCCCCCGCTCTTGTAATCAGAATTAATTTATTAAAATGTTTACCCCCCCCCTTCCCCCCATCGCTGCACGCTTCGTCTCAGCGTCCCGGGTTCCACAGGAGCCTTTCTGTGAGGGGTTTGGCATGTTCTCCCCACATGCGTGTGAATGTCCGTGCACCCGACGAGCGCTGGGATAGGACCCGGGCGGCGTGAGCGCGGTGAGTGGATTAGAACTGTAATGAAGTGAAGGTATTGATTATGTTAATGAGCGCGGCTCCCCGGGGCGTCCTGAAAGTGCAGGGAAAGACTCAAAATGAGGCTAATGTACAGTGACGGGAGGCGCAGCGCCCCCGTTTGGTGCATGCCAACGTTCCTCAGACGGTGGTGATAGTGGGGGGGGGGGGTATCTTCAGTCAGGTGGAGGACCCCCGGTGCAAATGAGAAACCCGTGAAAGGGCGGAAAAAACCCCCCCCCCCCCCCACCACCCACCAAAAAAAAGGTCCGAACCCCCCCCCCCCCCCCCACCCCCCACCCCCCACCCCCCCCACCCGACCTCATTCCTGCCAAACTGATGGAGCCTGCAGTCACGCCACGGGAGAGCGGGGGGTGGAGGTGTTGGTGGGGGGGGGGGGGGGGGGGTAACGCTGCGGCTTCTGAACCGACTGACAACCAACACATTACATCCAATCAGAGGATGATGGAGCGGTGGAGACTGCGGGGGGCGCCGTGGTGAAGGCCTGCAATAAGATGACACGCTCAGAAAACAGAGCACGCAGCGAAAAGTGAAACGCCGGGGGGGGGGGGGGGGGGGGGGGGGGGGGGGGTGAATTCGGAACAGTCACGCTCTTGTTTACACTCTGCCTGAGCAGAAACTCGGGCGGAGCCAGGATGGAGGCGTTTAGGTGAGCGAGCGAGCGAGCGAGGAGAGAGAGAGCGTCAGCCTGAGACCGAGGTTTGATGAGGATGCTGTGGACATGAACACGTCGGGTGGAGGAGGGGGTGGTGGTGGTGGTGGAGGAGGTGGTGGAGGAGTAGAAGGTGGTGTAGGAGTTAATGTAAGAGGTGATGGAGGTGGAGGAGGTGGTGTAAGAGGAGGTGGAGGAGTTAATATAAGAGGTGATGGAGGTGGAGGAGGTGATGGAGGTGGAGGTGTAGAAGGTGGTGAAGGAGGAGGTGATGGAGGTGGAGAAGGTGGTGTAGGAGGAGGTGGAGGAGTTAATGTAAGAGGTGATGGAGGTGGAGGAGGTGGTGTAAGAGGAGGTGGAGGAGTTAATGTAAGAGGTCATGGAGGTGGAGGTGGAAGAGGTGATGGAGGTGGAGGAGGTGATGGAGGTGGAGGTGTAGAGGGTGGTGTAGGTGGAGGAGGTGGTGTAAGAGGAGGTGGAGGAGTTAATGTAAGAGGTGATGGAGGTGGAGGTGGAGGAGAAGGAGGTGGAGGTGTAGAAGGTGGTGTAGGAGGAGGAGCTGGTGTAAGAGGAGGTGGAGGTGTTAATGTAAGAGGTGATGGAGGTGGAGGTGTAGAAGGTGGTGTAGGTGGAGGAGGTGGTGTAAGAGGAGGTGGAGGTGTTAATGTAAGAGGTGATGGAGGTGGAGGTGTAGAAGGTGGTGTAGGAGGAGGTGATGGTGGTGGAGGTGTAGAAGGTGGTGGAGGAGGAGGTGGAGGAGTTGATGTAAGAGGTGATGGAGATGGAGGAGGTGATGGAGGTGGAGGTGTAGAAGGTGGTGTA
>JAFMOC010000462.1:145000-157500 GCA_019802505.1 Corydoras sp. C115
AGGTCATTTTGCAGATGCTTCAATCCAAAGTCAACCTAATTGCTGACACCGCCCCCTGGTGGACAGAGAGGTAAGGGCCTTGCTCGAGGGCGTGGTCCACACCTCCACCTCTCAGCGCTCGCGATCTGGGCGGTGTTTGCATGTTCTCCCTGTGTCCGCGTGGGTTTCCTCCCACAGTCCAAAAACATGGATTCAAGGTGAATTGAATTCTCCAAATTGCCCCATATAGAGTGTGTGTGTGTGTGTGTGTGAGTGAGTGTGTGTCCAGTGATAGATTGCCCCCCTGTCCTGGGTGTATCTGCCCAGCGCCCGAAATGTTCTCCCCTGGATGGGCATGGGGAACCCCCCCCCTCCACCCCCGCGACCCTAGTAGAGAATTAAGATAATGGATGGAGGGCGGCACGGTGGCTTAGTGGTTTAGCATGTTCTCCTCTCAGCGCTGGGGATCCAGGTTTAAATCCCAATCTATGTGGAGTCTGCATGTTCTCCCCGCATAATCATGGATTATCTCCTGGTTCTCCAGTTTCCTCCCCCAGTCCAAAAACATGGGTTCAAGGTAATTTGTATGCTCTAAATTGCCCCATATAGAGTGTGTTTTCCCAGTGATAGATCGCCCCCCTGTCCTGGGTGTATCTGCCCAGCGCCCGAAACGTTCTCATCTGGTTGGACATGGAGAACCCGGTTCCGGTCCGTCTGTGCAGAACCGCGTCCCTGTCCTAACATTCTCGGGTCGTCGGAACGGCGGCGCAGCTGGCCTCGCGCAATTGCCCCGACCGTCCGCCAGACGAGTCTCTCAGGTCGCCGCTAACGAGCGCGCTCCGTCATCCGGCCTGTTCAGCGCGACGCCGCCTTATGGTGGTCCCGCCTCACTGCGCGCATGTTCTCCCCCCCCCCCCCCCCCGCAGAACACAACATATTTACACACGGAGTAAAGAGCATGCAGCCTCTGCGCACACACACACACACACAGCTGATCCATACACACTCAGTGTGTGTGTGTGTGTGTGTGTGTGTGTGTGTGTGTGTGTGTGCCGCAGAGTGACGCAGCTCGGTCTGTTTGGCAGGAAGCGAAAGCCCCATCTGTCAGCGACGCTCCGGATTCCCGCCAATCCCGTCATCCCCTCGCGCCTCTCGCCGTCCGGATGCGTCCGCGCTCGCCACCGCCGCGACGCAACACGCAGCTTACACTAATCTGTGGCGGAATTAGGCGAAACACAGCCGCGGCTTTGTCTAATAAATCTCCGCCGGGCTTCGAAACGCCACGACGCGTGATGTCATAATCGCACCGCGCGGCGTCGGCCCGCGGCCCACCGGCCCATCGGCCCACGAGGACGGGAGCGAGGCGTCTTCAGCGGGCGGCGCCCATCTCCAGCACGCTCGCTCCGCTGGGGAAATCGACCTTTTCGGTTTCGGTTTCCATAGCAACTCCTTTGGAGGAGAGACGGGGGGGCGTGGGGGGGGGGGGGCGACGACAGGAAGGACCGGCGGCCCGTTCATATTTAAATCCCGTCCTGACAGAGCGGCTCTTCAGGGAGAGCTGAGCCCCTGTTCGGTTGGCGGCGGCGGCGGCTTTAAAGCCAGCCGCATCACAGAAGACAGAGGGTTCCGCGGGTTCCGTGCGTTTCGTATTGAAATCCTGACACTGATCCACAGCGGCCCGCGCGGCATGACTCGGGAGGTTCTGTACGACACGGAGTCGGAATTCACGTCCGAACGCAAGGTTATCGACCGCAACGAGCTTCGGATTGATTGATTGATTGATTGATTGATTGATTGATTGATTGGCGATTCGCCGTGACCCCTTACAGCCCAAACCTTACTCCAGGTTACCACCGCGCGCGAATAATAATAATATAATAATAAATAATAATAAATTATAAAAAAAAAAATTTAATTAATAAATAAAATGCGGCGCACCGACCGTGCTCAGCCACCGGGGGGAGCCCTCGTCCTCCCAAGCTACCCCTAAACAGCGCCACATATCGTTTTTCACCGGCCGGATGGATCTCTACCCCCCCACGTATGGTAACGTATGGCCCCTCTGAGGGCCCCGCCCCCCCACGTAGGGCCCCACAGGTCCCACGATCAGAGTGCATTGTTTACATCCGAGAGCTGCCAAAGAACGTAAGAACGCCGACTCACCGGATCTGCCGTCCCTCTGGAAGTCCACGTGGTACCACTCGCCGTCGTTGACCTTCTTGTTGACGGCGCGGGTCTTGGTGGTGCCGGAGCCCATGTCCAGCAGGAGGTACAGGTGTCCGTCCAGCATCTCGATGGCGAAGAAGTCCACCTTCATGATCTTGGGCCCTTTGGGGTCCTTGGGCGGCTGCTGCTTGGGCTTCCCGTGGCTGAACAGCAGCAGGCCGTTGGGCTCGGTGGTGCGGAAGTCGAAGGAGATGGAGCCCGCCTTCTTGGCCGTCCACTTGCTGAGCGTGATGAAGGACTCGGGGGTCTCGAAGGTGACGGGGTCCAGCGTGGCCACGTTCTCGCACTTGAACGCCACCATGCCGCTCACCTTCATCTTGGGGTCACCCTGTTTGGCCAGACGGGAGAGTTCCAGCCTCACGTCGTTGTTCTTGTACACCACCTGGCAAAAAGCAAACGGGCTCCGGTTAACGAGTGGAGTTGGCATGTTCTCCCATTTCGTTCGTACGGCCGTTGGGCGGTGGGGGCGGGGCCTCAGACTCGTTTAATTGGATTGGAGGTGAGGCGTGGTCAGGGCGGGGATAATGGAATAGAGATATTGATGATGCTTCAGAAATGTCAGTCACAGCAGCGGGCACCGCGGCGGCGCCAGCAATTAACCAACGAGGCGCGGCGCTGTCATCATGCCCCGCCTCCTCGCTCCGGCGCCTCAGATCACAGCAGCATCAGACATTAATAAAGACGCTGTGTGTGACACGCTGAGCGTGCGGGGGGTGGGGGGTGGGGGGTGGAGGAGCGTCGTCATGACTGCAGAGGTGACCCACAGCCAAGGTTTATTGATCCAGAATGCGCCGTGGAACCCGCTCTCATTTCAGAGAGAACAAGGGATGATTCATTAGAATGAAAAAACAGAGGTCCTAACACTGACCCCTGTGGAACTCCATACCTCACTTTGTGCCATAAACCCTGCAGCGAGCTGACCAATCAGATTCAAAACAACAATCTATAGACCCTTTGATCTTAGGCTTTAATCTAGTGATGCAGGTTCTCCAAGGTGTGGTTGTGGTTCTGGAATGTGGAATGCTGCGGTGTGTGTGGTGTGTTTGAGGTTCTGCTTCTAAAGTGTGTGGTAGTTCTTTTTGTTGTGGTTCTGGAACCACTTGGTGTGGTGGAGGTAGTGGTTCCACATGATGTGGGTGTAGTTCTGATTTTACAAGATGCGTTTGTGGTTCTGGTTTCTTATGATATGGTTCTGGTTCTAATTCTACATGATGTGGGTGTAGATCTAGTTCCACATGATGTAATTGTGGTTCTTGTTCCACATGATGTGGGTGTAGTTCTGGTTCTACATGATATGGGTGTAGTTCTGGTTCTACATGGTGTAATTGTGGTTCTGGTTCCATATGATTTGGTTCTGGTTCCACATGATGTGGTTGTGGTTCTAATTCCTAATGATGTGGGTGTAGTCCTGGTTCCATATGCTTTGGTTCTGGTTCCACATAATGTGGTTGTGGTTCTAAGTCCACATGATGTGGGTGTAGTTCTGGTGCTACATGATGTAATTGTGGTTCTGGTTCCATATGATATGGTTCTGGTTCCACATGATGTGGTTGTGGTTCTAAGTGCACATGATGTGGGTGTAGTTCTGGTTCCATATGATATGGTTCTGGTTTTGGTTCCACATGATGTGGTTGTAGTTCTGGTGCTACATGATGTAGTTGTGGTTCTGGTTCCATATGATATGGTTCTGGTTCCACATGATGTGGTTGTGGTTCTAAGTGCACATGATGTGGGTGTAGTTCTGGTTCCATATGCTTTGGTTCTGGTTCTGGTTCCACATGATGTGGTTGTAGTTCTGGTGCTACATGATGTAGTTGTGGTTCTGGTTCCATATGATATGGTTCTGGTTCCACATGATGTGGTTGTGGTTCTAAGTGCACATGATGTGGGTGTAGTTCTGGTTCAATATGCTGTAGTTCTGGTTCTGGTTCCACATGATGTGGTTGTAGTTCTGGTGCTACATGATGTAGTTGTGGTTCTGGTTCCATATGATATGGTTCTGGTTCCACATGATGTGGTTGTGGTTCTAAGTGCACATGATGTGGGTGTAGTTCTGGTTCCATATGCTGTAGTTCTGGTTCTGGTTCCACATGATGTGGTTGTAGTTCTGGTGCTACATGATGTAGTTGTGGTTCTGGTTCCATATGATATGGTTCTGGTTTTGGTTCCACATGATGTGGTTGTGGTTTCACGTGATGTTGTTATGGTTCTGGTTCCACATGATCGGGGTTGGGTTCTGGACGTTTCTGGAACCTTACATAGGTTCTTGTATTTATCTCTATGTCCCCCTCAGCGCGTTTTGAGGACCCCACACGGAACCCCGCCGGCACAGGGAGGACATGCCGACTCCCGAACCCGGGACCGCGAGACGTCCTCCTCCAAGGGGTCATACGTTACCAGGTGTTTGGGGACCCGTGGTCCCCCGGGGGCCCGGGCGGCGGCGGCGGCGCGGTTACCTCTTTGAGGCAGCCCATGAAGTTGTTGCTGACGGGGGAGCCGGGCAGGTCGGCGGTGCTGGGGCTGCCCCCCACGTAGAAGAAGTCGTCGGAGCCGAGCATGGTGTAGTCCTCCTGCGTGTACCCCGTGGTGGTGAGGATCCCGTCCACCGAGATGGTCACCTAGACGACAAAGCACAGGGAAAGGACACGCTATACTCACACGCAATCGGAATGCTGATGTCCCCCTCGTCAGGATCGGGATCTGAATTAATGAGTTAATTATTGACTGATTGATTTATTATTTTATTGTTTTTGGCCGAGCGGCTGTGATCTAAGCCATTTTCATGTCTTTGGTTGTTTGTTGTTTTTTTTTTGTTTGTTTGTTTTTTGTTTATTGTTTTTTTTGGGGTGTTCAGTTCTAGTCTGCCACGCCCGCCCGCAGTGCGGGGGGGTCGATCATGGTTAGTGGGGGGGGGGGGGGTTAGTGGGGGCGAGTGGGCGGCGCCAGCGCCTCACACTCGGGTGTTAGTGTCGCCAGGACTGAGGACACAGAGGTAAAGACACAAAAATGGTGTTAGTAGCGGCGAGTGCCGGGTTAGTGTCGAGCTTCCGCTCGCATCCTGTTACTGATGAGGTCACACCAAGAACACGGGCATGCCGCGGGGTGGGGTGGGGTGGCCGGGGCGGGGGGGCGCCATGGGGTGGAGGGGGGGGGGGGGGGTGGGGGTGGATGGTGAGGTGGTGATGAAGATGACGATGAAGAGCAAGCGCACACATCTGACACAGATCTGACCCGATGGTGAAGGTCATCTCTCTCTCTCTCTCCCGGCTCAAGAGGGTTAAACGAGGACAAAGGTTGGGGGGGGGGGAGAGAGAGAGAGGACGGACGGACGGACGGACGGACGGAAGCACGCGACGGCGTCGCCGCCAGAGTCGCCATGCAGCAGCCTGCGCACATCGGAGACCAACCAGCAGCAGCGAGAGGGACGCCAAGCGGAAGAGCCGCCGCCCGATCGGTCGGGACCGGACGGCCGGATGCGGTGAGGGGGGTTCGTGGCGAAGGTCGGCGCGGCCATGCGCGGGGGGGAGGAGCCTGATGGAGGGCCGCCGATGAGACACCAACACGCCACGCCACGGATCAGCCAGCGGGTTTCCACCAAAGACCAAACCAACCAAAAAAAAAAAAAAAAAACGGGTGCAGGGGCGGGGGACGGGGGACAGGGACGGGGGGCGTCGTCTACGTCTCTAACGGGGGAAGGAGGGGGGGGAGGGGGGGGTGAATGGTAAGGGGGGGCGGTAAGCGTTTGGAGGAAAAATAAATAAAGGAAAGAAAAAAAAAAATCAAAAGAACAACAAGAGTACCAACCGCCGTCTCCCCCAGTGTTTACTGACGTGGGTTTACGGTTCTAACGACCGACGTCTACGGCTCAAAGAAAGGAAAAGAGACACACGGCAAACCCAAACTAAGAGACAATTAGAATGATATCTACCGAACAATGTAGTTTGTTTACCATAGCGTGTCCAATGCCTGAGTGCTTTGTGGAAGAGGGGGGAGAAAGGAAATTAAAAAACAGAAACACTCATTCCTCAATCAAAAAAACGATGGTTCAGTCTGCCAAGGTTAGTACATCAGCCTCGCACGTTAGTAACAGGTCAAAGGTTAGTAAATGACACATTCCATGGATGAGAGGTTAGTTTACCCGTCAACACCCCCAACCCCGCCCCGCCCCGCCCCGCCCCGCCCCACCCGCCGCCCCGCCCTCCAAAAAAATAAATTAATTTCAAATAATAAAAAGCAGGTCAAGTCAACACTGAAGAAACAAAGAGGACAGAAGAGAGGGAGGAGAACGAGAGCAGACTAGAGGTTTGAACCCGGGTTCGGTCCGGTCCAGGCGCTCCGGATCACCCCCCCCCTCCCCCCTCTGTTAGAGGAGGGGGGAGTTAAGGGTGGGGGAGTGTGTGGTCCGAATTAAGGTCACTCATTCTGTTAAGAGCTACGACGTTAACGGGACCTCGGGGGGGCCGCCGGCGGATCCGATTATCACTCAGGCGATGACGGCGATACGATCCGGACGATTAGACATCAGATAACCAGTTGACTGGTTAACGAGTTTCATGGGAACACGTTCTGCTGTGTTAAGTGCGAGAACGCCGTAGGAGCTCAATCTGGGGTGAGCACTGCCCCCCCCCCCCCTACAGGGGAGTGAAGGCATTGCAGGGGGTGAAGTTTCCGTTCTCTTAATGATCACTTTATTGATTTCAGTCCGTACGTTCGTCCCCACACTCGGGTTCTCGGGGGAACGTCTCGGGCTCTTCCGTGGATGGAGGACCGTGGAACGTCCGCCGTAATCATCTGAGTGATGCGTTCTGCTTCGGAAATCCCTTTAGAACGTCATCTCTGCCTGCAGAACGGTACTAAATCGGTTCTGAAGGTCCAGCCATGGACGGTCTGGTTTTGGTTCCCCGTTCTTTAATTTGGTTCTCTATGACCGGGAACCCCATGGGAACCATGGGAACCTAATTAATCTTGGTTTCTAAGGAGAACATCTGGTTCTTCACACTCGGTTGGTCGTTATCGTCTCATGTGACACATTTTTTTTTAAATCATCAAAGGATTTGAAGATCAAAGACGTCCTTTAACCTTCAGACATCAAACATCATGATACACTGGTCACTGCCCCAGCGGCCACTTTATTAGAGACGCCTCCGTGTTCCCCTGTTCATCAGACTGATGGGCTTTGTAGTCCTAGAGTTCTGTTCTGTAGTCCATCCGTTCCTCTGACCCCGGACACACACCTGCACCACCACGCTGAGAATCATCCACCACCCTAATAACCCACGCCCGTGGTCCTGATCGTCAGAGAAACGGATGGACTACAAAACAGAACTCTAGAACTACAAACCCCATCGGTCTGCTCCGTGAGGCTGACCTAATGAACACTGGATCTAATAAAGTGGCCGGTCAGTGTGATATGAACTCACTGTTGTCATTAAAATGTTAATTAATGATAATTGATTAAAGGCACTGCAGTTATTACGTTAGTTGTTTAAAGGTTACTGATATGAAACCAATAATCAATCGGTAATAATCAATAATGAGGCATCAGAACATCAACAGCATAACACGTTCTACAGCGCGGTCACGTGCGTCCGACGGAACACTGGAGACTGACGGAACCTGAAGGGTTCTGGGTTCTGGCTCAGTAGAACCTTTAGAATTTATTTTAATAGAGATCTATAAAGAACCTGTGGAGACAAAAGTTCAGTTTGTGGACACAGAGGGCGCTGTCGAGTCGGTCAGTCTGCCGTCGGTTCCACCTCCACCACTCGGGGCCTCGGCGGAACGTTTTAACGGAACGGAACCCCGTTGACGTCTCGTCCCGTCGAGACCCTGGGTGTTAGACGTGGAACCGATCCACACAACAGCAGGTTAATCTGGTTGAGAGGTTAGTTAAGTCCTCTGTTCGTCACTAACTAGTCTTTTCTCTGAATTCCCTTCCGCTGGTCACCATCGGAACCTCGACTCCGGAACCAGGAACCTGAACCTGTGGAACTGGACCACTTCATCTGGACTCAGTTTGAACGTATGATGCATTTACAGTGAAATCAGATTATAAAGATTATTAATCCCCCTGAGATTAATGAGCTGAAAATCTGCTATCAACTTAAATCTGATTGGCTGAGCCGTTCGTCCAGCCGTGACATCATCGACAATAACACACCCCTCTGATTCGTATCAATGCGTGATTTACAATACATTAATTCATCCATCATCTTCAGCTTTAACCTCTATTAGGGTCCGGGGGGGGGGGTTCCCCATGCCTCAGGGGAGAACGTTTCGGGCACTGGGCAGATACACCCAGGACAGGGCGCCAATCTATCACTGGACACACACTCACTCACACACACACACTCTATATGGGGCAATTTGGACAATTCAATTGACTTGATCCATGTTTTTGGACTGTGGGAGGAAACCGGAGAACCCGGAGGAAACCCACGCGGACACGAGGAGGACATGGAAACTCCACCCAGATGGGGATTCGAACCGGGAATCCCTAGTGCTGAGAGGAGAACATGCCAACCACTAAGCCACCGTGCCGCCCTTAAATTAATTAAAATATATAAAAATTTATATAAACAGCGAGCCGATTCCCGATCAACATTAAACCTGTTACAGTTTTTAGAAACTGCGTTCTGTGATTTGGCCACTAGATGGCAGTGATTGTTTAATCGGAATCCTGTTATTACGTCGCGGATGAGCAGAATATTAACGATTTCTCGTTTCTCGATTAAAGCTTTTTTTAAAGTATTTTTTATTACAGTGAGTTTGTAAGTGTTTTATTAAAGCTATCAGACTCTGGAGGTTGTGCATTATTGTGAATAAATCACGTACAGAGGTGGCGCTGTTCTCCACTACACCTCGGAACTAATAACACCTCTTTATGGGCTTTACTCAGAATAATGTCACGCCCTCTAGTGGCTAATAGATTTATTGTATCAACTTTAATAATCTTTATAATCTGTATATAAAGCATCATGGGTCACCGATCTAAATAAAGAACGTCCTAATCTGGATCTAAGGCCCGTGGAGGAACCCGAAACCCCCGAAAGACATTGGGATCTGCGGCGCCACCACCTCTCGTGCGCGGTTACCTGACGGAGATTCCTGGTAACTTTCACATCATGCCAGGCATTGTCATTAAACTTTCCATTGACGGGCTCCACCAGGGCCTCGAAGGCCCCGGAGCCCAGGTTAATGACCAGCGAGACGGCGCCGTTCTTCAGCGCCAGGTTGACGTAGTCGGCAGACTTCCCCGTGTGGAGCATCAGGCCGTTGCGCTGCAGGGTTCTGAAGGAGAGCGTGATCTCGTCGCTGCTGCTCTGGATCGGGTTGGGGGACAGGTCGTAGCAGAAGTACTCCGAGCCCTTGAAGGTGGCCACGTTCTCCTCCCTCACTGGAACGAGACCGGGGGGGGGGGGGGGGGGGTGCAGAGGGGTGAGCCATCGTTAATCCAGATTCCCGCTCGTTAGGTCAACCGCTCTAGAACCACAGACACGTTTAATGGCACGTTCAAACACGACGGCGTGGACACCACCTACCACCAGGTGCGGAACCATCCGGAACCCGTCCTCCCAAAGGCTTAAGGACGGGATGAGAACCTACAGCTCACCTGTCAGGAGGTCGTCATGGTCCAGGCGCCCAGAACCGAGGAACATTCTGTCCTTAAATGAACATCTACTGTTACGGGAACACCACCACCCGAACGACGCAGAGCGACCACCCAAACGATCAGGCCATGAGAATACTCCATCCATCCATTATCTCCTGCTGTATCCTCTACTAGGGTCGTGGGGGGGGGGGTTCCCTATGCCCATCCAGGGGAGAACGTTTCGGGCGCTGGGCAGGTACACCCAGGACAGGGGGGCAATTTATCTCTGGGCACACACTCACTCACACACTCTATATGGGGCAATTTGCAGAACTCAATTGACCTTGATCCATGTTTTTGGACTGTGGGAGGAAACTGGAGAACCCGGAGGAAACCCACGCGGACACGGGGAGAACATGGAAACTCCACCCAGATTGGGGATTCGAACCGGGAATCCCTAGCGCTGAGAGGAGAACATGCCAAACCACTAAGCCACCGTGCCACCACATAAGAATTATAATAGTAATAATAATAAATTATATCCCTTAATTTAAACAGTGTACGTGTGTGTGTATGTGTGTGTGTGTGTGTGTGTATGTGTGTGTGTGTGTGTGTGTGTGTGTGTGTGTGTGTGTGTGTGTGTGTGTGTGTGTGTGTGTGTGTGTGTGTGTGTGTGTGTGTGTGTGTGATACTGTGGCCGATCCAGCAGCCCGTCTCAGTGTAAACATTCAGAGGATGTCCTCATACTTCCGCCGCTGTAATGTAGCTGTGCGTCAGGTTTTTGGGCGACGCGTTCCGCAGTAACCGCCGCCGGCGACAGTGTTCCACCCCCGAGCCATGAGCGCGCGATTACATCACCACTGTCACGGCTACAGAACCTCTGCACAACCCGTTCAGAGGTCCTCACGGGTCCAAACAGGTCCTCACGGGTTCTCACGGGTCCAAACAGAACCTCTGCACAACCCGTTCAGAGGTCCTCACGGGTCCTCACGGGTCCAAACAGGTCCTCACGGGTTCAAACAGAACCTCTGCACAACCCGTTCAGAGGTCCTCACGGGTCCAAACAGGTCCTCACGGGTTCTCACGGGTCCAAACAGAACCTCTGCACAACCCGTTCAGAGGTCCTCACGGGTCCAAACAGGTCCTCACAGGTCCTCACGGGTCTTCACAGGTGCTGGAACCCGTGCTGGAACTTCCCCAAACTGTTGGAGGCCTGAGGGGGGAGGATCCGTCTCTGAGGGGGCGGGACTTCACACCCTCCCTCCGCTTTAACATTTAAAATCCTCTGTTTGCGTTTCCGCAGAACTCACACCTCCATCCTCAACACCTCCAGCTGGTGTGGATCCCTCAACAATTTGCACTCAGTGTGTGCGTGTGTGCGTGTGTGTGTGTGTGTGTGTGTGTGTGTGTGTGTGTGTGTGTGTGTGTGTGTGTGTGTGCGCACACTCAGTGAGATCACTGTGTTCAAATTGTCAGCACGACTCTAAGAATATCCACTTAAACCCTCTCACAGTGAGGACGCGGTGGCGGAGCGGAACGTGTGGACGTGTGAGGGTCAGCCGGAGCTGGAGGTGCAGCGCTGAGTGTGCAGGTAATGAGAGTCACTTTGGAGTTGGAGTCCCAATTCAACAACAAACGCAGCGGGAGGGAAAACAACAGCAACCGATAAAAGCACCGCAATCACCGCCAGATACCGACCTCAGAGCGCCGGCAGCACACAGCCACCGCCTCAAACACCTGACTATACTCACAACCATACTCACCATACTCACAATCAGCAACCATACTCACTATACTCACTGTACTATCAATCATCAACCATACTCACCATACTCACTACAACCAACCACCTAACTGCTCTGACAACCATACTCACTATACTCACAATCATCAACCATACTCACTATACTCACTATACCCAACCATACTCGCTATACTCACAATCATCAACCATACTCACAATCAGCAACTATACTCACTACAACCAACTACACTCACCATACTCGCTATACTATCAATCAGAAACCATACTCACTATACTCACTACAACCAACCACCTAACTGTACTGACAACCATACTCACTATACTCACTATAACCAACTATACTCACCATACCCACTATACTCACAATCATCAACCATACTCACTATACTCACAATCGACCATACTCCCTATAACCAACCACCTGACTATACTCACAATTATACTCACTATAACCAACCACCGAACTGTACTGACAACCATACTCACAATCATCAACCATACTCACTATACTCACAATCATCAACCATACTCAATATACTCACTATAACCAATCACATACACTATACTAACAACCATACTCACTATAACCAAACACCTGACTATACTGACAATCATCAAACATACTCACTATACTAACAATCATCAACTATACTCACTATAACCAACCACCTAACTGTACTGACAACCATACTCACTATAACCAACCACCTGACTATTACTCACAACCATACTCACCATATTCACTATAACCAACCACCTGACTATACTGACAATCATACTCACTATACTAACAATCATCAACCAAACTCACTATACTCACAATAACCAAACACATACACTATACTCACTATACTAACAACCATCAACCATACTCACTATACTCACTATAACCAACCACCTGACTATACTCACAACCATCAACCATACTCACTATACAAT
>JAFMOC010000462.1:162500-167500 GCA_019802505.1 Corydoras sp. C115
ACAGTTTTTTGGGGAAGGCCCAAATCAAGGTCCACGGGTGAGGTGGCCTGACCCGCAGCCGGTTCTGAGGTCCCACCGCGGTGGCGAGGCGCTGACAGGCTGACTCGCGCCGCGGTGAGAGGGCTGTAAATAAGACGGCGGAGGCCACGGCGGGGGCCGAGGGCGTCGTCGTGGGGCGGGGCGGGGCGGGTGGGGGGTGATTTAGTGGCGCGTCTTTACGGGCGACGGCTGAACATAAAGCAGGGGTGAATCAATCAGGGGCGCGGCGGCGGGTCCGGTAAACAGAGCGCGCGCCGCTGGATGCTCCCCATTATGCCGGGGATTAATGTTGTTGACAGAGTATTAACTCTCAGTGAAAGGTGAAGCGCGGCGCCACCACCAGAGGTGGCGCCGACAACGCGCGCCCCCTCCCCCCCGTCCCCCTGTCCCCCCCGTCCCCCCCGCGCCGATAAATCCCAAATCCGAGCGGAGCGCGAATGCCGGGACAGGACGCAGAGGAGCGCAGACCTACAAGATAAGCCACGGGACGAACAGAAGGGATTACGCCCCCGGCAGACGCCACCGCTCGGTTCTGCGTTCCGATAAGAGAACGTCGGCGCGGAGGACGAGCCAATGGGAAGCCGGCTCGTTAACGGCGGATAGCGCGGAGACTCCGGGACCTCACCCCCCCCCCCCCGCTGTAGAACCCTGATCCCTCGCGACGAGGTCGCCGGCCGGCTCTGCGTGAGGAACTAATTGCCCCGCGCTGCCCCCTGCTGTCAGCGCCTATAGAGCGGCTGTGGCACCCTGCTCGCACCATCGGGGGCAAAGAACAGCGGGGCGAATATCACAGGGGTGAACTCCATCAAAGCAAACACCACCAGGGGGCGCACTACTGATGTAAACATTACTGGGGAGAACAACTACGGGAAGTACACCAATGGGGCAAACAGCAATGGGGCAAACACCACCAGGGGGCACATTATTGAGGTAAATATCACTGCGGAGAACAACTACGGGAAGACTGGGGCAAATAGCACAAGGGCAAACACCAATGGGGCAAACACCACCAGGGCAAACACCTCCAGAGGGCAAACCACCAGGGCAAACACCAATGGGGCAAACAGCACCAGGGCAAACACCAATGGGGCAAACAGCACCAGGGCAAACACCACCAGGGACACACTACCGTGGCAAACACCAACAGGGAGAACATCAATGGGAAGAACACCATTAAGGAGAACATCACTGGGGAGAACACCATTGGTTCTCGTTGGATCCTTCAGAATGAGAGCAGAAAGTCCAGAGAACCCTGAGAACCTCCTCAGACCAGCTGGGTTCCCAGAGGTCAGGCACTGATGATAGGTGTGAAGGTGATCCCTAAACTCGACCAATCACAGAGCTCGCTTTATGCACCGGGGCCTTCCCCAAAATGTTCCTACACCGAGAACGCCAAGAGAACGTTTAGAGCAGCGGCCGCACCCGTATGCAATTGAGATCATAATTAGAAATAAAGTGTGTCTTCATCACATCAGCCAATCACAGGGCAGCAACTCGTGCATGGTTGTTGGTGCCAGATGGGCGGGGGAGTTCCCGAACATGAGCATGTTCTCCACACTCAAACACGTCGTGACGGAGCGGAACGGGCATGCATGATGTCGTGATGATGTCATCACGTGGACGCGTTCCCATCGGGGATTGAGCATGTTCTCCTCGGGCAGTTATTTCGGTCGAGGTGTCTGTAGCGCCCCCGCGGTGCGATCACACGTCCCGCCTCCGGCCCGCGCGTTCCGCTGAGTCACCGCTCACCTCGCAGAACCGAGGTGTGATGACGAATGTGACGAGTCTCCCGCTCAGGCGCCGCGGAACGTAATGAGCCCCGGCGCCGGGGCGACCCGCTGCCTGGAATTTTCCGCGGGCCGGAACACCGCCCCCCCGACGAGCGGAACCTCACCGAACCGGCGGAACGTCCGGACTCATCATCACGACAAGAGAAAAGGAAAACGAGTGCTGACCCGCAGCGGGGCGTGGTCCAGTCTGAGGGAACCTGTCCCCCCCCCCCCACCACCGGGGACAGGTGATAACGACATGACACCAAACGCCGCAGCGGTCAGCGCCGGAGAACCCAAACTCATTAGAGCATTCCCGAGGACCGGAACGTGTTCCAAACTCATGGTCGGAGCTGTCCGGTCCTGAAAGGTTCTACCACGAAAAACCTCCAGCACCATCACAGACTCAACACACGGCACGTCGGTCATTACCCCCACTCACCCACCCACCGCACCCCTGCCACACACACAGAACACGGTTCCACCAAACACCTAGAGAGAGACAGAACAGGACCACGTCTGGTTTGAGGAACGGTCTGGTTCTGGGAGGTTCTACCACCAAAACACTGCAGCACCAATGCAGACTGGACGCACAGCAACATCAGTGGTCAACCCCCCCCCCCCCCACACACACACACACACACACACCCCCACCACAACACGGTTCCACCACACACTGCTGAGAGAGAGAACAGGAACACTGGCGTTCCAGGGAGCTGTCCGGTCCTGAAAGGTTCTACCACCAAAAACCTCCAGAACCAAAAGTACAGACCGGACGAACAGCAGACACACACTGTATCTGCCCCCCCACCCACCCACACACACACACTCCACCCCCCCTCCCACATACACATACCCCCCCCCCCTCCACACACACACACACCCCCCCACTCCACGGTTCCACCAAACACTGAGAGAGAGACAGAACAGGACCACGTCTGGTTTGAGGAAGGGTCTGGTTCTGGGAGGTTCTACCACCAAAACACTGCAGCTCCAATACAGACTGGATGCACAGCAACATCAGTGGTCAACCCCCCCCCCCCCCCCCCCACCCCCCCCCCCCCCCCCCCCCCCCCCCCCCCCCCCCACACACACACACACACACACACCCCAACATGGTTCCACCAAACACCGCTGAGAGAGAGAACAGGAACACGGCGTTCCAGGAAGCTGTCTGGTCCTGAAAGGTTCTACCACCAAAAACCTCCAGAACCAAAACTACAGACCGGACGAACAGCAGATACACACTGTATCCACACCCCCCACCCCCCCCCCCTCCCACCCCACACCCCACACCCCACCCCCAACACGGTTCCACCAAACACCGCTGAGAGAGAGAACAGGAACGCGGGTGTTCCAGGGAGCTGTCCGGTCCTGAAAGGTTCTACCACCAAAAACCTCCAGCACCATTACAGTCTCAACACCCCCCCCCCCACCCACACAGACCCCCCCCCTCCCACCCCCAACATCAAAGCATGCGGGCGTGTGGATCGGACCGTGCGAGCGGGCCTGACCGCACCCCCGTGTGACGCTCGTTCTAACAGACGCTCCACCATGAGTCGTATCCGTGTGACGTGACCCCCCCCCCCCCTCACCCCCCCCCGTCCCCCCCCCTCCCTGATTAGCGGGGGACATAATCTGGCAGGTGGGAGCGTCGCAGATTAGGAGGCTTTCTGAGATCTGAAGGTTCTGAAGGTTCCCTCGGCGTCTAATCTCCACGTACGTTCCGGCTGATCCCACACTCCTGCGTTCTCGCGTTCCGCACGACGTTCCGCACGACGTTCCGTACGGACAGAAACACCGGGACACCTGCGGATTTCGGGAGTGCACAATGCGAGAACACGCGCTGCCTCGTCATCGGCACTGGCTCTCAGTCGCGGTTCCGATTCATCCCAAAGCTATTCAATAGAGTCGAGGTGGGGACTCGGTTCGGGTCGGTCGGGTTCCTCCTCATCGCGTCTCACGGGGGGGGGGGGGGGGGGCCCTTCCCCAAACTGTTCCCTCAAACTGGGAGGCGGGGCCTCCTCGTCCATCGGCGTGACATTACAACTTCCCTCTGAAAGACACGCCTCCTGACGAGGTCCATAACACCAGGCCTGCCCCCTGTTGGCGTCTGCCAGTCACTACAGAGTTAACCGCCCCCCTCCTCATACCCCCCCCCCACCCCCCACTGTTTTTAATTTGCCAGCTCTTCCCGTCTCACGTCTCCTCCTCGCCCCTTCCTCCGGTTCTCCCAGATGGGAAACTGTCCACACTCGGCTGCTCCGAAACTAATTTGGGTCATCTTGGAAAGCACCGGTGTTTCCATGGCAACCCCATTCACAGGGGCTGCGTCGGCCCGTCGGTGTGCAGACTGGTAATGAGCGAGTGGATGTGAGGCTGTGAGGCTGTGAGGGACGTGAGGACGTGAGGCTGTGAGGCTGTGAGGACGTGAGGACGTGCGAGTGTGTGGACGCGCTGACGTCCCAGCCGCCATTTCGCCGAGCATCCATCGAGCAGGAGCCTCACACTCGTCCCATAATGCACTTCAGCGAGTGCAGACAGTGGAGGATGGAGGTGCGGGTGTGTGCTGCAGCAAGATGGAGGACGGGGGAAGCAGCTTTAATCAACGGAGTCTGCCGCTCCGACTCAGAGACACCTCAGAACACGTTCCTCAGACGGACGGACGGACGGACGGACAGACGGAAAGGCCCAATGAGAGGAAGCCGGGAGACGGAGAGCCTGCGCAGACGAACGCCGGCGCACGCGTTATTTAATTATTTACGTAACTTCATTATTCTGCTGAACAACCCAAACGGAACCGCGTTACCGTCTAAAAATAACCTCAGAACCTTCAGATCCATCGTTTCATCATCATGTTTCCTGCACCGAGCTGTGACATCATCATCACCATGACATCATCACCATGACATCATCATCACCATGACATCATCATCACGACATCATCACCACGACATCATCATCACCATGACATCATCACCATGACATCATCATCACCACATCATCATCACCACGACATCATCATCACCATGACATCACCACGACATCATCCTCACCATGACATCATCATCACATCATCACCACGACATCATCATCACCATGACATCATCACCATGACATCATGACATCATCACCATGACATCATCACCACATCACCATGACATCATCACCATGACATCATCATCACCATGA
>JAFMOC010000462.1:172500-185000 GCA_019802505.1 Corydoras sp. C115
GTCCCCCCCCCACGTTCTGAATCGTCTCTTGGTTCTGTAATCTGAGAGCAGAATGTCTGATGTTTTTATGACTGGAGAACCGGTGGGGGGGGGGGGGGGGGCGTGGGTGATGAGACGATGAGCGTGCGGTCAGCGCGAGGTTCACGAGGCGTGGGCGTCGGCCTCTCGTTAATTAGTCTGATTGACGAGTTTCCCATCGAAGCCTCGCGACACGCCGATACGCCCCCCCCCCCCCCCCCACCCCGCGGAGCTGCCGGTCTGCTCCTCATGGTCCTCCTCCTCACTGAGGCAGAGGAGGCGTCGTTACAGGAGCAGCTAATTAAAGATAACGAGTCGCTTTGAGAGAAACGAACCGAGACGAATCAGAGAGTCTGCATTCATCTGACTCTGAATCAAATCACACCTTTAAGAGTCAGTGATTCTCCGGTTTACAGGATCAGTACCGAATCACACAGGGATGATTCATTTGATGAATCATTTGATGAATCATTTGATGAATCATTTGACTCCCACTCCTAACTAAAGTGTTAGGACACGCCCCCTTCAGTCCATCACCGTAACAGTTTGGGGAAGGCCCCGATCTCAGCATCAGGTCAGGAGATGAATCAGAACTGAGACTGTGTCATCTGTCACGGACTCACCGTCCCGGGTCGCGGGTTCGATTCGGAGCGTGGGCGATTTGCATGTTCTCCCCGTCTGTGGGGGTGTTTTTTTTTTTTTTAGGTGAACCAATCAGATGAGACGTTCCCCAGAGTGCTGGGATAGTCCAAAATAACTGCCTTCATGAAAATCAGCAGGTTCTCCGTGTTCCCCACACCGGCCGCGGGGCCTATCCCGTCCCCCTTTACCTCAGCTGCCCGAGATCCGCTCTGACGCCCGACAATTAACTCTCTCTCTCTGTCTCTCTCTCTCTCTCTCTCTCTGTCTCTCTCTCACTCTGTCTGTCTCTCTGTCTCTCTCTCTCTCTCTCTCTCTCTCTCTGTCTCTCTCTCACTCTGTCTGTCTCTCTCTCTCTGTCTGTCTCTCTGTCTCTCTCTCACTCTGTCTCTCTCTCTCTCTCTCTGTCTCTCTCTCTCACTCTGTCTCTCTCTCTCTCTCTCTCTGTCTCTCTCTCTGTCTCTCTCTCTCTCGCTCTCTCTCTCTCACTCTGTCTGTCTCTCTGTCTCTCTCTCTCTCTGTCTCTCTCTCTGTCTGTCTCTCTGTCTCTCTCTCACTCTGTCTCTCTCTCTGTCTGTCTCTCTCTCACTCTGTCTCTCTCTCTCTCTCTCTCACTCTGTCTGTCTCTCTGTCTCTCTCTCTCGCTCTGTCCCTCTCTCTCTCTCTCTCTCTCGCTCTGTCTGTCTCTCTCTCTCTGTCTCTCTCTCGCTCTGTCTGTCTCTCTCTCTCTGTCTCTCTCTCGCTCTGTCTGTCTCTCTTTCTCTCTGTCTCTCTCTCGCTCTGTCTGTCTCTCTGTCTCTCTCTCGCTCTGTCTCTCTCTCTGTCTCTCTCTCTCTCTCTCGCTCTCTCTCTCTCACTCTGTCTGTCTCTCTCTCTGTCTGTCTCTCTGTCTCTCTCTCACTCTGTCTCTCTCTCTCTCTCTCTCTCTCTCTCTCTCTCACTCTGTCTCTCTCTCTCTCTCTCTGTCTCTCTCTCTGTCTCTCTCTCTCTCTCTCTCTCTCTCTCTCTCTCTCTCTCGGGTCGGCGGGTGGAGCGAGAGGACGGAGCGTTACGGCTGACGTGCGGCGGCCGTTTGTTTTGCGGCGTGCTGTGAGTGAGATAAAGGTTCTAATGATCAGTTTGATGACAGAGACTCTGCACCCCCCCCTCACCCCCCCTCACCCCCCCCCCTCACCCCCCACCCTCCACCCGAACCCAGTACAGCGCGCCGGGTGGCGTGGTGATAAACGCCGCGCTCATGTTCCGTTTCCCCGCCTCGCGCACGCCGCCGCGGCAAATGAGAACGCGGAGGGCGGCCGGCCGGATGATGAAGAGCCGCCCGCCCGCGCGCCGCCACGTTCCGCGGCGTCCATCACGCTCTGCGCCGAGTTCTCATCAGGCTTCTGTAGAACCCGCCGTCCCGTGATTCAGCGCCTCCGAGCGGAGGGGACCGTACGAGCTGAATTATCGGCCCCAGCGTGACCCCGGCACGACCCCGGCGTGAGCAGGATGACGAGGTGAGATGGAGATCGGGTCTCTGACGGATTCCTCCATCCTCGTCCCTGCTGCGCCCGCACCTCCCACCACCTCCACCCGAGCCCTCGTACCCTCCACCCTAATACCACAAAGCCGGCGACGGCGGCCGGGCAAAGAGAGACATCCCAAAAAACGGGATTCAAATTAAGGCGAGGGTGAGGTCGCTGATACCCCACCCACCCCATCCATACCCCACCCGCCCCACCCGCCCCGTGACCCGCGGGTTAAACAACCAATCAGAGTCCGCCGTTCGGCCGGACGGGACTTTGCCTTCGCAGAGGTTTACTTTAAATTTAGGTTCGAGGTTCTTAAAGACGCAGTTACCATTTAAACCCGACTCCGTGTTTAAACTGGAGCCTATCCCGTCAGCTCCACCCACCCTGCAGATGGGGTTCGAGGTTCCGGAGTTCCATTCTGTAGTCGGTCCGGTTCTCTGAGCCGGGGGTCTGGATCCGGGATGCGGAGCGTTTAATTAATTTAACGCGGGTTTCACTCCGGAGGCGGGACTTTATGGATGAGCGGGTTAATCGGCAGCCAATCCCGATCCAGGAATCAATAATACAGAGGAACATGCACCGGGGGGCGCCGCCTCATCTGCATTCCTCACTCGGCGTTCCGTCAGACGTCTGAGCCGAGCGTTCTGAGGCGCGACAGCCGGAGTGGCAACTATTATGTTACCGCAGAACAATTAGCAAAGCAATTATGTAAATGGATGAGGAGCGCAGAGGTGACGCTCGCGCACTTTATTCCTAAACTTGTAATTGGAACGATAAACAGTTTGTGCGGCGACGACGTCGGAACCGAACCTCGGACCGGCCGGAGGACGTGTTCCAATTAGAACCGTCTGCAGAGGGCGCCGTGAGGGTCCGCCATCCCGAGAATTCATTCATTATATTCATTTAACAACAAAGGATGACATCACAACCTCATCACATACACCCCCTGATGACATCACAACCTCATTATGTACACCCCCCCAATGACATCACAACCTCATCACCTACACCCTCCCAATGACATCACAACCTCATCACCTACACCTCCCGATGACATCACAACCTCATCACATACACCCCCCCAATGACATCACAACCTCATCACATACACCCCCCCAATGACATCACAACCTCATCACATACACCCCCCCAATGACATCACAACCTCATCACATACACCCCCCCAATGACATCACAACCTCATCACATACACCCCCCCAATGACATCACAACCTCATCACATACACCCCCCCAATGACATCACAACCTCATCACATAGACCCCCTGATGACATCACAACCTCATCACATACACCCCCCCCATGACATCACAACCTCATCACATACACCCCCGATGACATCACAACCTCATCACATACACCCCCCCAATGACATCACAACCTCATCACATACATCCCCCAATGACATCACAACCTCATCACATACACCCCCCAATGACATCACAACCTCATCACATACACCCCCCCAATGACATCACAACCTCATCACATAGACCCCCTGATGACATCACAACCTCATCACATACACCCCCCCCATGACATCACAACCTCATCACAGACACCCCCGATGACATCACAACCTCATTATGTACACCCCCCGATGAAATCATAACCTCATCACATACACCCCCCTGATGACATCACAACCTCATCACGTACACCCCCTGATGACATCACAAACTCATCACATACACCCCCCTGATGACATCACAACCTCATCACGTACACCCCCTGATGACATCACAACCTCATCACATACACCCCCGATGACATCACAACCTCATCACATACACCCCCCTGATGACATCACAACCTCATCACGTACACCCCCTGATGACATCACAAACTCATCACATACACCCCCCTGATGACATCACAACCTCATCACGTACACCCCCTGATGACATCACAACCTCATCACATACACCCCCCGATGACATCACAACCTCATCACATACACCCCCCTGATGACGTCACAACCTAATTACATACACTCACCATGACAAGATACACCCCCCGATGACATCACAACCTCATCACATACACCCCCCGATGACATCACAACCTCATCACAGACACTGATAAACGTACACATTCTGGAGGCGACACTGAGACCTGTGAGATCTGCTGCAGTGAGAACCCCTGAGTTCTGAGGACCTGTTGCCCTCTGAATGGTTCCTCAGATCTCATCACCGATGGTTCCCACTGATGTCTGGTGGCGTCTTCAGGAGCAGGTAGGAACCTCGGAGAACCGTTCCGGGACATTCAGTTCAGCTGACGGTGTAATCACCCCCCCCCATCTGTGACTCACACAGCCTGAATGATGGAGGAGCTGTGGGGGGGGGAGGGGGGGCAGTCCCTCACATTACTCACCCCATCCATCACCCCGCCGAGAACCGTCAGCGTTCAGGTACCCCATCAACATTCAGAACCAACCGGTTCCAACCAGCCGCCCGGTCTCTCCAGCAGAACTCGCACCAGACGCAAGAGATCGAGATCTTCATCATCATAATCATCATCATCATCATCAGATCTTCATCAGATCTTCAACATCATCAGATCTTCATCATCAGATCATCACCATCATAATCTTCATCAGATCTTCAACATCAGATCATCATCATCATCATCATCATCAGATCATCATCATCATCATCATCATCAGATCATCACCATCATAATCTTCATCAGATCTTCATCTTCATCATCATCAGGATCATAATCTTCATCAGATCTTCATCATCATCAGATCTTCATCAGCTTGATCATCATCATCATCATATCTTCATCCTCCTCCTCCTCCTGCTCTCAGATCAGTAGGTTCTCTCTGTGATCTTCATCCTCCTCCTCATCCTCCTCCTGCCCTCAGATCAGTAGGTTCTCTGTGGTCCCGGTGTTTATTTGTGATGTTCTGAGTTCCACGGCGTGGAGAACCCACTCTGACTCGAGGCTCGCATCATTTCCTCTGCAGGGTTCTGACTGTTTCCTGTCATTATGTGCAGAACCCTGAGCTGCAGGTTCTCAAATAATCCTGAACTCCACGATCAGTAATTACACTGCCAACAATACACCCACCCACCCATTCACACACACACACACACACACATACTCACACACACACATACACACACACTCACACACACACACACATACACTTACACACACACACACACACACACACACACAGTGCCGCGTACCAACTCACTGTTTAACGGAACGATCAGAACCGGTGCAATAACAGGAGAACGTTCTCAGACGTTCTCAGAAAACGTGAAGGTTCCAGATTAGTCTGCATGATCCACATGGATCAGAATAGGAGAACATGCCAACTCCCCACAGAACGGCCTTGGAACATTCTGGAACATTCCTTGGAAACCATGAGAGAACATAGGAGAACATGCCAACTCCCCACAGAATGGCCTTGGAGCGTTCTGGAACGTTCCTTGGAGAACATGGGAGAACATAGGAGAACATGCCAACTCCCCACAGAATGGCCTTGGAACATTCTGTAACGAGGTGTGAAGCGCGGAGCGTCTGACGTTCCGTGTTGTACGTTCTGACTTGCGCCGGATCAGGAACGTGGTGTTCCGTGGTGTTCTGCTGTGTTCCGTGGTGTTCTGCGGTGTTCTGTGGTGTTCCCTGGTGTTCTGCTGTGTTCGTGGTGTTCCCTGGTGTTCCGTGGTGTTCCCTGGTGTTCCGTGGTGTTCCTTGGTGTTCCGATGCAGCTGTGTCGGTTCCGCCGGACGGCTCGCGTTCCGTAAAGTTCCCTGCGTTCAAATCCCTGTGTGTGAACGCAGCGTGACCTGCTCACTGCTGATGACACTCAGTGCACTCAGAAACCGCGGGGGGGGGGGGGGTGAGGGGGGCTGACAACAAAATCAAAGCTCTGATGGTTCCTTTACGGAAGGTTAGAGAACCATCCCATAATAAACAGACTCCTGAGCGCAGCTGGCAGCATCAGGCACAAGAACCATGACGATGGGGGGGGGGGGGGGCGACCCCGGGTCTGCATTAACGAGCTGACGGAGGAATTAAGCGATTAAAAGCTGCTGTTAATGATCAAAGTCAGAACATAACTAAATGACATTAAAATAAAACGCGGGGGGGGGGGGGCGAGGGCGAGACGACGGCGGCGGCGGGTTCGAACCGGCGCTCAGCGGGGTGTCAACACACCAAAGGCGGGACAGTCACTAACGAGCGCGTCCTCGTTATCTGCCATCCATCAGCACAGCGCGAACGGAACAGTTAGCTGCACCAGAGTGGGCGGGGCCATGGGGAGGGAACAGCCCCGGAGTGGGCGGGGCCATGGGGAGGGAACAGCACCGGAGTGGGCGGGGCCATGGGGAGGGCACAGCACCGGAGTGGGTGGGGCCATGGGGGGTTGCAACACTGGAGTGGGTGGGGCCATGTGGGGAGTTGCAACACTGGAGTGGGCGGGGCCATGGGGGGTTGCAACTCTGGAGTGGGCTGGGGGTGTCACAGCACAGGAGTGGGTGGGGCCATGGGGTTACAACTCTGGAGTGGGCGGGGCCATGGGGGTCATAGCACCGGAGTGGGCGGGGCGTAGTTTGTTCTTCATCATGGCGCTACAGACGGGATGGGGGGTATGGAGGGGGGGGGGGGTTCAGCAGAACTCCATTAGCAGGTTCTGAATCAGACGGCGTGGTGACGCCGGAGACCCGTGAGAACCCCGGCAGCGAGCGACCCGTTAACCGATCGGCCGTCCACTCAAATGAGAACCACGTCGACTGATGAGGTTTTAATTGGATTATGAGATTTTAACGAGGACATGGTTTCATTAGAACGATCTGAGCCGCAGAGGAGGTGGAGGAGGTGGAACCGTTTGGGAGGAGGTGGAGGCTGGCGGTGTGGAGGCTGACGGTGCAGTTGCTGGTGGTGTGGTGGTTGATGTTGTGGTGGTTGATGTTGTGGTGGTTGATGTTGAGGTGGTTGATGTTGTGGTGGTTGATGTTGAGGTGGTTGATGTTGAGGTGGTTGATGTTGAGGTGGTTGATGTTGTGGTGGTTGATGTTGTGGTGGTTGATGTTGAGGTGGTTGATGTTGAGGTGGTTGATGTTGAGGTGGTTGATGTTGTGGTGGTTGATGTTGTGGTGGTTGATGTTGAGGTGGTTGATGTTGTGGTGGTTGATGTTGTGGTGGTTGATGTTGAGGTGGTTGATGTTGAGGTGGTTGATGTTGTGGTGGTGGTTGATGTTGATGTTGTGGATTGGTGTTTGTTGTGGTGGTTGATGTTGTGGTGGTTGATGTTGTGGTGGTTGATGTTGTGGTGGTTGATGTTGTGGTGGTTGATGTGGTTGATGTTGGGTGGTTGATGTTGTGGTGGTTGATGTTGTGGTGGTGGTTGATGTTGTGGTGGTTGATGTTGTGGTGGTTGATGTTGTGGTGGTTGATGTTGAGGTGGTTGATGTGGTGGTGGTTGATGTTGAGGTGGTTGATGTTGTGGTGGTTGATGTTGTGGTGGTTGATGTTGAGGTGGTTGATGTTGAGGTGGTTGATGTTGTGGTGGTTGATGTTGTGGTGGTTGATGTTGTGGTGGTTGATGTTGAGGTGGTTGATGTTGTGGTGGTTGATGTTGTGGTGGTTGATGTTGTGGTGGTTGATGTTGTGGTGGTTGATGTTGTGGTGGTTGATGTTGAGGTGGTTGATGTTGAGGTGGTTGATGTTGAGGTGGTTGATGTTGAGGTGGTTGATGTTGTGGTTGATGTTGAGGTGGTTGATGTTGAGGTGGTTGATGTTGTGGTGGTTGATGTTGTGGTGGTTGATGTTGTGGTGGTTGATGTTTTGGTGGTTGATGTTGTGGTGGTTGATGTTGTGGTGGTTGATGTTGTGGTGGTTGATGTTGTGGTGGTTGATGTTTTGGTGGTTGATGTTTTGGTGGTTGATGTTGTGGTGGTTGATGTTTTGGTGGTTGATGTTGAGGTGGTTGATGTTGTGGTGGTTGATGTTGTGGTGGTTGATGTTGAGGTGGTTGATGTTGTGGTGGTTGATGTTTTGGTTTTGTTTTGGTGGTTGATGTTGTGGTGGTTGATGTTGTGGTGGTTGATGTTGTTGTTGGTGGTTGATGTTGAGGTGGTTGATGTTGTGGTGGTTGATGTTGTGGTGGTTGATGTTTTGGTGGTTGATGTTTTGGTGGTTGATGTTGAGGTGGTTGATGTTGTGGTGGTTGATGTTGAGGTGGTTGATGGTGGATTGATGGTGGTGGTTGATGTTGTGGGGCGTTGTTGATGTTGCGGTGGTTGATGTTGTGGTGGTTGATGTTGTGGTGGTTGATGTTTTGGTGGTTGATGTTTTGGTGGTTGATGTTGAGGTGGTTGATGTTGAGGTGGTTGATGTTGAGGTGGTTGATGTGGTGGTGGTTGATGTTGAGGTGGTTGATGTTGTGGTGGTTGATGTTGTGGTGGTTGATGTTGAGGTGGTTGATGTTGTGGTGGTTGATGTTGTGGTGGTTGATGATGTGGTGGTTGATGTTGTGATGTGGTTGATGATTGAGGTCAGGTGATGTTGAGGTGGTTGATGTTGAGGTGGTTGATGTTGAGGTGGTGGTTGATGTTGAGGTGGTTGATGTTGCGGTGGTTGATGTTGTGATGGTGGTTGATGTTGAGGTGGTGGTTGATGTTGAGGTGGTGATGTTTGATGTTGTGTGGTGGTTGATGTTGTTGTGGTGGTTGATGATGTGGTGGTTGATGTTGCGGTGGTTGATGTTGCGGTGGTTGATGGTGTTTGAGGTGGTTGATGTGGTGTGGTGGTTGATGTTGATGTGGTGTGATGGTGGTGGTTGATGTTGTGGTTGGTTGATGTGTGGTGGTTGATGTTGTGGTGGGTTGATGTGGTGTGTGGTGGTTGATGTTGTGGTGGTGATGTTGATGTGATGTGGTGGTTGATGTGGTGGTTGATGTTGGTGGTTGGTTGGTTGATGTTGTGGTGGTTGATGTTGTGTGTGTGTGGTTGATGTTGTTGGTGGTTGATGTGAATGTTTGGTGGTTGATGTTGTGTGGTTGATGTTGAGTTGTGGTTTGGTGTTGATGTTGTGGTGGTTGATGTTGTGGTGGTTGATGTTGTGGTGGTTGATGTTGATGTGGTGGTTGGTGTGTTGATGTTGAGGTGGTTGATGTTGAGGTGGTTGATGTTTGAGGTGGTTGATGTTGTGGTGGTGATGTGTGGTGTGGTTGTTGTTGAGGTGGTTGATGTTGATGTTGTGGTGGTTGATGTGTGGTGTGTGGTTGATGTTGGTGGTGTGATGTTGAGGGTGGTTGATGTTTGTGGTGGTTGATGTTGTGTGGTTGATGTTGAGGTGGTTGTGTTGATGTTGGTGGTTGATGTTTGTGGTTGATGTTGTGGTGGTTGATGTTGTGGTTGGTTGATGTTGTGGTGATGTTGTGTTGATGTTGTGTGGTGGTTGATGTTGTGGTGGTTGATGTTGTGGTGGTGATGTTGATGGTGGTGGTGTGTTGATGTTGTTGGTGGTTGATGTTGTGGTGGTTGTGGTGGTTGATGTTGTGGTGGTTGATGTTTGTGTTGAGGTGGTTGATGTGGTTGTTGATGGTTGATGTTGTGGTTGATGTTTGTGGTGGTTGATGTTGTGGTGGTTGATGTTGAGGTGGTTGATGTTGGGTGGTGGTTGATGTTGTGGTGGTTGATGTTGTGGGTGGTAGGTGGTTGATGTTGTGGTGGTGGTGGTGGTTGTGGTGGTTGGTGATGTTGTGGGATGTTTTTGTGGTGGTTGATGGTTGAGTTGTGGTTGTGGTTGATGTTGTGGTGGTTGATGTTGAGGTGGTGTGATGTTGAGGTGGTTGATGTTGAGGTGGTTGATGTTGTGGTGGTTGATGGTGTGGTGGTTGATGGTGTGGTGGTTGATGTTGTGGTGGTTGATGTTGTGGGTGATTGATGTTGAGGTGGTGGTTGATGTTTGAGGTGGTTGATGTTTGTGGTGGTGGTTGATGTTGGGGTGGTTGATGTTGTGGTGGTTGATGTTGAGGTGGTTGATGTTGAGGTGGTTGATGTTGTGGTGGTTGATGTTGTGGTGGTTGATGTTGAGGTGGTTGATGTTGTGGTGGTTGATGTTGTGTGGTTGATGTTGTGGTGGTTGATGTGGTGGTTGATGTTGAGGTGGTTGATGTTGTGGTGGTTGATGTTGTGGTGGTTGATGTTGTGGTGGTTGATGTTGTGGTGGTTGATGTTGTGGTGGTTGATGTTGTGGTGGTTGATGTTGTTGTGGTGGTTGATGTTGTGGTGGTTGATGTTGAGGTGGTGGTTGATGTTGTGGTGGTTGATGTTGTGGTGGTTGATGTTGAGGTGGTTGATGTTGAGGTGGTTGATGTTGTGGTGGTTGATGTTGTGGTGGTTGATGTTGAGGTGGTTGATGTTGTGGTGGTTGATGTTGTGGTGGTTGATGTTGTGGTGGTTGATGGCGTGGCGGCCGGTGGTGCAGGGCTGAGGGTGCGGTAGCTGGCGGTGCGTGTGAGAGTGGAGGTGTGATTGGAAAGCCGTCAGCGTTGCGGGTGTTGCAGTAATTTAGGCGAGCGATGAGGCCTCTGTAATTACATTAACGAGGTATCGGCGGCGCGCCGGAGAACATAATGGGATTTTAAATCCGTATCGATCGGCACATCACACCGGTTCTCTGCACCGCGTTGTCCACCTCACCGTCGTTCAGGGCACCGCGTCCACCGTCACGCAGAACCCGCGGAGAACCCACATTCAGGACACAGCGTCCACTGTCAGGCAGAGCCTGCGGAGAACCCACGTTCAGGACACAGCGTCCACCGTCACGCAGAGCCTGCGGAGAACCCACGTTCAGGACACCGCGTCCACCGTCACACAGAGCCCACGGAGAACCCACGTTCAGGACACCATGTCCACCGTCACGCAGAGCACGCGGAGAACCCACGTTCAGGACACAGCGTCCACAGTCACGCAGAGCCCGCGGAGAACCCACGTTCAGGACACCATGTCCACCGTCACGCAGAGCACGCGGAGAACCCACCTTCAGGACACAGGGTCCACCATCACGCAGAGCCCGCGGAGAACCCACGTTCAGGACACAGCGTCCACCGTCACGCAGAGCCCGCGGAGAACCCACGTTCAGGACACAGCGTTCCACGCGTTTAGAAACCAAATGACGAGACGCCGGCGCGAAGCGGGTTCCGCCACACGCCGCTTCACCTGGAGAACCAGAAACCCCGTGGCGCAAACGCTACTCCATTACAAATTATCTGATCCCACGACCCAGAGAACCGGAGGAACCCTCCGGCTACGAACAGCGCCACCTGAAGATCCCGCGCTAACACACCAGCTTTAAATCCACGGCTGGACGTTCTAACACCACTGCTAGAACAGGAACCGGGTTCTCCGGACGCCGGCGGTCACATCGCTGTGTTCTGTCTGATCTCACATTATACGAGTTTATCTCAATTCGTTTATTATCTTAAAATGATAAAACTGGGGCTCTAGAAATATCATCTATAGTCCTCTAGGGGGCGTGCTTACTAAATTGAGTAACATTTTAAACCTTTCAACATTTTATATTTTGTTAAAAATTGATTTGTAATTTTTTTTTATTGCCTCAACTTTATGTTTGATCTCATTAATATTTTTTTTCTTTGATCTCACTGTTTAAATTTATTTGATCTCACTGCTTGTTTTTTTGTTTGATCTCACTGAATTTTTTTCTTTGATCTCACTGTTTAAATTTATTTGATCCCACTGCTTGTTTTTTTGTTTGATCTCAGAATTTTTTTCTTTGATCTCACTGTTTGAATTTTTTTCTTTGATCTCACTGTTTGAATTTTTTTCTTTGATCTCACTGTTTAAATTTCTTTGATCCTGCTGATTTTTTTGTTTGATCTCACTGAATTTTTTTCTTTGATCTCACTGAATTTTTTTGTTTGATCTCACTGTTCACATTCTTTGTTTAAAGCGTCTGTTTAAATTTTGTTAGTTCTGTCTGATTGAAGTTGAAATTGACTTTATTTTAACATATATAATTATTAAACGTTAATCATATATAATTATTAAACGTTAATCATATATAATTATTAAACATTAATCATATATAATTATTAAAGGTTAATCATATATAATTATTAAAGGTTAATCATATATAATTATTAAAGGTTAATCATATATAATTATTAAATGTTAATCATATATAATTATTAAAGGTTAATCATATATAATTATTAAATGTTAATCATATATAATTATTAAATGTTAATCATATATAATTATTAAAGGTTAATCATATATAATTATTAAAGGTTAATCATATATAATTATTAAATTTGTATAAACAC
>JAFMOC010000462.1:190000-212500 GCA_019802505.1 Corydoras sp. C115
ACACCCCCTGCGCTCTCCTACAGTCCCCCCCCCCCCCCCCCCCCCGCCGAGCGGTCACCTGAAGGTGGAAGGCGGCCGGTCCTCACAACTCACCTGCGGCTCTGGTCACTCACGGCGGTTCCGAGGCCGTTTTTGAAGAACATGCCCGGAACCCGTTGAACCTCGGACCTCGTTTAGAGTGAGGGCACCCGGTTCAAGGGGGCGGGGTGTCGATCGGGGGGGGCGTCGGCGTGGGGCGGAAGCCGAGGTGAATGAGTGCGCCTGATTGGCTGCGACGGCCGGGCGGCGGCTGCGGCGTGAAGAGGGCTGAACGATAATCACCACACTGCCCCCTGTCTGCAGCACGCAGTATGTCCTCAAAATAGATGGTATGCACGGCTAGAACCTTCTAGAACATAACGGCCTTGGTTTCAGATCTGAACGTAAGAGAACCTCACAGGGGGGGTCTAAGGTCACGGTTCTTTGAGGGCCCGTCAGGTTCCAAACCAACAAGCCTTCATGAGAACCAGGTTCATTTGGTTTCCAGATGCTTCAGAGACTCTAGAACCTTAACCACACGCATCTGGAACTACAGGAGCCGTGACTGGAACCATGTTCCGCGGTCTGATAAATGTCTCTACACTCAACGTGAGCTCTACATGAAGGAACCACATGTCCACTGTTGGGGACCATGGTGGAACCATGATGTTCTGCGCTGCCGTGATCATCTCGTTCTCGTGTACAGAACCCGATCGTGGCGCTCAAGACAAACCTATACCAAAGGATGAAGGATCTAGAACCCAGGTTCTACAAATCCCCCACATTGTATCTCCTGAGGTTCTCTTACAGGAGACAACGTTCCGAAGGACAGTGATGACGTGTAATGAGGTTCTCATGGTTCTAATGCTGTGAGAAGGTGGATGGATATCGTTCAGCCCGGTTCCAGCACTCATCATGGATTGGAAGCACAGAATGGACGGAGCGGTTACCTCACACCTCCGAGAACCTAAAACCAGGGTTCCGCGTCCCACATCGGATCCACTTACCGTGTCGGCACCGCGTTAACGCTACGGAACGTTGTGAGGTGTGTGCAGAAGATGGTTATGGAGACAAGAGATTAGAATGAGGAGCAAAAGGAGAACCCACCTCCAACGTAGGCCTCTTCTGGAGGGTCGGCCGAGGCGTGAGGAGAGAGAGGAACACAGTCAGAAATTAAAGAACCATGCGAGAACAAGAACCGGCGTCCCGGACACCCGGCCTCCACGTCCCCCGCCGTCCACCTCAAACCTCCCGCTGCCGCCCAACTGGAGTTCCACCATGCTGCTCCGGTACCAAACAGAGTTCTGTTCAGGGGTTCCGGAGCAGCACTCCACCTCCCTGACCTGCCAGCAGAGGACGCTCAGGCTCCTCCAAACACACGGACCTTCAACCAGGAGAACATGCAGAGAACTTCTTTCATAAGTTCCACCCACTAGTTCTAAATGAATGATCGGGGTCTGTCAGTGAGGTCAGGGTTCTCCAGCTCGGGTCAATGAGCATAAGGACCGCCCCCAAAAACCCAATCATATGGAGGGCTCAGGGTTTGAACCTCCAACCTTCAGACTAATGGACCAACTCTGAGATCCTGAGAACCTCCATCTATAGAACATGGTTTAGAACATTTCTAGCTTATCCCTGCACTTTTGCAGTTGACGTTTTTTTTGCTGATGAGGGGTTTCTGGAGGTCAGCTCATTGCATCTTCTCCATCAGACCTTCTGGATGTCTGTCCTTTTTAGAACGTTAGAACCTGATCTGTAACCTGATCTGATCACCGCTCTGATATTTCAAACCCACGAATTAGAACCCCCAGTTTATGGTCTTACAGAACGTCTACAGAACCCGTCCACAAACTTTGTGCATCTCAGTGTTCGTGGTCATGTTAGGAACCGAGGTTCTCTAGTTTTGGAACATCACATGAGCTTCAGCTGCTGCATGAATGAAAGGTTCTCCTGGTTGAAGTTCTTACATTTTAAATTAGTGATTTTAAACAGCATGCAAACTCATTGAGGTCGGGGGGGGGGTGGGGGGTTCTCACGGTACCAGAATCTAGAACCGGCCGTACATCATATGTAAAAAAGTTCCATCACCGGAACCCTCAACCTGCACATTCACCATCCCTCCACTCTGATTGTGTGTGTTCTCAGAACGTTCTCCACTCTGAGTGTGTGTTCTTAGAACGTTCTCCAATCTGAGTGTGGGTTCTCAGAACGTTCTCCACTCTGAGTGTGTGTTCTCAGAACGTTCTCAACTCTGAGTGTGGGTTCTCTGAATGTTCTCCACTATGAGTGTGGGTTCTCAGAACGTTCTCCACTCTTAGTGTGTTCTCAGAACGTTCTCCACTCTTGAGTGTGGGTTCTCAGAATGTTCTCCACTCTTAGTGTGTGTTCTCAGAACGTTCTCCACTCTTAGTGTGTGTTCTCAGAACGTTCTCCACTCTTAGTGTGTGTTCTCAGAACGTTCTCCATTTTGAGGGTGTGTTCTCAGAACGTTCTCCACTCTGAGTGTGTGTTCTCAGAACGTTCTACAGAAAGAGGGGTTGGAACCTCATGGAGAGAGGGTTCTTTATTCTGAAGCAGATGCAGAACCTTGGTTCCGAACGCCGGTTCGGTTCTAAACCCATCACAAACAAAATGTCATGCTGTCCTAGAACCCACACCGAGAACCCGCCCCCGGGGTCCCTAAAAAAAGTTCTACCTGGTGGAGATGAGCATCCAGACGTACCTCTGAGGAACCTGTGGGGGGAACGACGACCCGGGACTTACCCTGAGCTCGGCTCCGCCCTCGACCCAACACGCAGAACATGCAGCACCGCCACTAGAACCGAAGTTCTGATGAACGAACGAACGACGAGGACGCAAATGAACATCAGCGTGAGCGGGGCGGCGCTGTGAGCCACTCCCCATGGCGCCCCCTCATGGACGAGGATGAAAATAAATAAAACCATCAGGATGGAGACGAGGACGAGCGCTCAGCCGCCACCTACAGCACGAGTTCCGCTATTACACCTCGCTAAGGTTCTCATCTGTTTACACCTGCATTAGTCTGTTATTACCTCACCCTTAATACCTCACAATCAATACCTCACCCTCATCACCTCACAATCAATACCTCACCCTCAATACCTCACAATCAATACCTCACCCTCAATACCTCACAATCAATACCTCACAATCATCACCTCACAATCAATACCTCACAATCATCACCTCACAATCAATACCTCACAATCATTACCTCACAATCAATACCTCACCCTCATCACCTCACAATCAATACCTCACCCTCAATACCTCACAATCAATACCTCACCCTCAATACCTCACAATCAATACCTCACAATCATCACCTCACAATCAATACCTCACAATCATCACCTCACAATCAATACCTCACAATCATTACCTCACAATCAATACCTCACCCTCATCACCTCACAATCAATACCTCACCCTCAATACCTCACAATCAATACCTCACAATCATCACCTCACAATCAATACCTCACCCTCAATACCTCACAATCAATACCTCACAATCATCACCTCACAATCAATACCTCACAATCATCACCTCACAATCAATACCTCACCCTCATCACCTCACAATCAATACCTCACAATCAATACCTCACCCTCATCACCTCACAATCAATACCTCACCCTCAATACCTCACAATCAATACCTCACCCTCACCATCTCACAATCATTACCTCACAATCAATACCTCACCCTCATCACCTCACAATCAATACCTCACCCTCACCATCTCACAATCATTACCTCACAATCAATACCTCACCCTCATCACCTCACAATCAATACCTCACCCTCAATACCTCACAATCAATACCTCACAATCAATACCTCATCCTCATCACCTCACAATTAATACCTCTCAATCAATACCTCACCCTCAATACCCCACAATCAATACCTCACCCTCATCACCTGACCCTCATCACCTCACCCTCAATACCTCACAATCAATACCTCACCCTCATCACCTCACCCTCAATACATCACAATCAATACCTCACCCTCAATACCTCACAATTAATCTCACCCTCACCACCTCACCCTCATCACCTCACCCTCAATACCTCACAATCAATACCTCACCCTCATTTCCTCACCCTCAATACCTCACAATCAATACCTCACAATCAATACCTTACCCTCAATACCCCACAATCAATACCTCACCCTCATCACCTCACCCTCAATACCCCACAATCAATACCTCACAATCAATACCTCACAATCAATACCTTACCCTCAATACCTCACAATCAATACCTCACCCTTAATACCTCACAATTAATACCTCACCCTCAATACTTCACCACCTCACACTTCAAAGAGAACCAGCAGAGAACACAAACCCCATTTACAGAGAAGCAGACGCCCTCACAAAAACACAATTAATATTAAAATGTGCAATAATTTAATTTAATAGAATCTTTTTTTCCCGTGTTTTAATTTAGTTTGATTAATTACCTTTATTAATTTAGTTTAAGGGCGGCACGGTGGCTTAGTGGTTTAGCACGTTCGCCTCTCAGCACTAGGGATTCCCGGTTCGAATCCCCATCTGGGTGGAGTTTCCATGTTCTCCCCGTGTCCGCGTGGGTTTCCTCCGGGTTCTCCGGTTTCCTCCCACAGTCCAAAAACATGGATCAAGTTAATTGAGTTCTCCAAATTGCCCCATATAGAGTGTGTGTGAGTGAGTGTGTGTCCAGCGATGGATTGGCGTCCTGTCCTGGGTGTATCTGCCCAGCGCCTGAGACGTTCTCCCCTGGATGGGCATGGGGAACCCCACCGCGACCCTAATAGAGGATAAAGCGGGAGATAATGAATTAATGAATTTAGTTTAATTAATTACCTTTATTAATTTAGTTTAATTAATTACCTTTATTAATTTAGTTTGTTTAAACACATTTAGAACCCGATGCTGCACCCCGTGTTCAGGGGGGTGGGTGTGTAGCTCTCAGGTCACATGACCGCTGACCCCATGCCGTCGTCCGCGCTCCCGGTGCTGATGCTGGCGTCTGCATCGTTCATCGTCGGCCGGCGGAACCGGATGCCGGTTCTATAAAAAGCAAGCGGACCGGAGCTGGACTCGTCTGACCGCAGGACCCGCTGGGTACCGTGAGAGGGTTCGAGACAACAGTTTGGGGAAGAGCTGTTGTTATTTCCGTTGCTCTGATCTAAATATGAATAAGTGATGAGCGGCTCAGACGGCGGTTCTGTGTTTACAGTAAACGGGTCGGTTCCCTCGGCCGGATCTGACCCAGAACCCGGTTCTCAGCGAGCTCCTGCTGTCAGAGAGATTACAGGAGCTTAATCCGTCCACTCACAGCTTTGGGTCTGATACAGAGATGGAGACGGTGGATTTGCACCGCGTCTGTCTCCGTGACTCAACAGCGGAACAAACACGGAGAACCTCGGAGGGACAGCTGCGTCCAAACAGAACCAGAACCCACTGTGAGAACTGTACGGAGAACCTTTAATCGAGTTCTAAAATAAAGATCTGCTGAAGTCATCCATCCAACCATTATCTTCTGCTTTATCCTCTATTAGGGTCGCGGGGGGGGGGGCGGGTTCCCCATGTCCATACAGGGGAGAACGTTTCGGGCGCTGGGCAGATACACCCAGGACAGGGGGGCAATCTATCACTGGACACACACTCACTCACACAGACACTCTATATGGGGCAATTTGGAGAACTCAATTGACTCGATCCATGTTTTTGGACTGTGGGAGGAAACCGGAGAACCCGGAGGAAACCCACGCGGACACGGGGAGAACATGGAAACTCCACCCAGATGGGGATTCGAACCGGGAATCCCTAGCGCTGAGAGGAGAACATGCCAAACCACTAAGTCACTGTGCCGCCCCCTGCTGAAATCAGATTCGTGTAATTAATTCATTCATTCATTATGTTCCGCTTTATCCTCTATTAGGGTCGTGGTGGGGGGGGGTCCACATGCCCTTCCAGGGGAGAACGTCTCGGGCGCTGGGCAGATACACCCAGGACAGGGCGCCAATCCATCGCTGGACACACACTCACTCACACACACGCTCTATATGGGGCAATTTGGAGAACTCGATTGACTTGATCCATGTTTTTGGACTGTGGGAGGAAACCGGAGAACCCGGAGGAAACCCACGCGGACACGGGGAGGACATGGAAACTCCACCCAGATGGGGATTCGAACCGGGAATCCCTAGCGCTAAGAGGAGAACATGCCAAACCACTAAGCCACTTAATTGATTAATTGATTAAACTCTGGGGTTTGATTACAGAGTCTCGGCTTTCTGTAAACGGGGTTTCAGTTCGGAGACGAAATCGTCGTGGAGACGGAGGGCTGTGATGTCATTTAAGCTCCTGTAATGAGTCTTAATTAAAACGATATGACGTTAATTAAAACGAGCCGCAGATGGAACCCTTTTTATAGAAAACCCCGCACGGATGGAGAGGAACGTCACATGACACTTCAAATCCCGCTGCATTCTGGGACTTTTATAAGTGAAGCAGACTCATTAGGAATTCAGACAACGCTGCAAAATGGCTGACTCACCATCAAGTGCACTAGATCTGTGAGAGGGGACTAAGAACAGCAGCGCCCCCTACAGAGGAACCAACGCTCAGCAGACGGTTCTCATTCGTTATATTATTAATTATTAAAACGGCTCAGAACGTTAATCTAAACGTTCACGTTCAGAACCTTTAAATGTAATAGAGAACCATCCTGAGCGTGCAAAGAACCCTGAGGGTCAACCAGGAACCTTTATAAACAGATCAGAAGAACTCATTCAGGCGGTTTGTAACAAACAGAACCAGAAACGTATGGTTCCTTAATAATTTATTAGTTCAGGAACTAACTGGTTTCAGGTGTGTTATTAAAAGCTGGAACCTTAAAATTAACAAATGCATCTGTTACAGGTATTTAAGTCTATACAAGTAGTTCTTTTGTTACCAGGAACCTTTTCTGGAACTATAATTTCACGAATGGTATTTTTGTTGTGATTAATAAAAATTAAAAATAAAATTCTTAAAAAGAAAAAATAAAGAGTAAACGACTCACTAGTAACGAGTAACAGTAAACGACTCTGATTCAACAAACTAATTCACTGAGGCTGAATCACTGAAGCTGAATCACTGAAGCTGAATCACTGAAGCTGAATCACTGAGGCTGAATCACTGAAGCTGAATCACTGAGGCTGAATCACTGAAGCTGAATCACTGAAGCTGAATCACTTAGGCTGAATCACTGAAGCTGAATCACTGAGGCTGAATCACTGAGGCTGAATCACTGAAGCTGAATCACTGAAGCTGAATCACTGAGGCTGAATCACTGAGGCTGAATCACTGAAGCTGAATCACTGAGGCTGAATCACTGAGGCTGAATCACGGAAGCTGAATCACGGAAGCTGAATCACTGAGGCTGAATCACTGAGGCTGAATCACTGAGGCTGAATCACTGAGGCTGAATCACTGAAGCTGAATCACTGAGGCTGAATCACTGAAGCTGAATCACTGAGGCTGAATCACTGAGGCTGAATCACTGAGGCTGAATCACTGAAGCTGAATCACTGAGGCTGAATCACTGAGGCTGAATCACTGAGGCTGAATCACTGAAGCTGAATCACTGAGGCTGAATCACTTAGGCTGAATCACTGAGGCTGAATCACTGAAGCTGAATCACTGAGGCTGAATCACTTAGGCTGAATCACTGAGGCTGAATCACTTAGGCTGAATCCCGAGTCTGAACCAACAAATCTAAATCACCAAACCAAATCACTGAGTCTGAATCTGAGTCTGAATCACTGAGGCTGAATCAAACATCCATTATCTCCCGCTTTATCCTCTATTAGGGTCGGGGGGGGGGTTCTCCATGCCCATCCAGAGGAGAACGTTTCAGGCACTGGGCAAATACACCCAGGACAGGGCGCCAATCTATCACTGGGCACACACTCACTCACACACACACACTCTATATGGGGCAATTTGGAGAACTCAATTGACTTGATCCATGTTTTTGGACTGTGGGAGGAAACCGGAGAACCCGGAGAACCCGGAGGAAACCCACGCGGACATGGGAGAACATGAAAACTCCACCCAGATGGGGATTCGAACCGGGAATCCCTAGAGCTGAGAGGAGAACATGCTAAACCACTAATCCACTGTAACGCCTTGAGTCTGAATCAACAAATCTTAGATCAACAAACTAAATCACAGAGTCTGAATCACTGAGTCTGAATCACTGAGTCTGAATCACAAGAATGAACCAACAAATCAAAATCACCAAACCAAATCACTGAATCTGAATCACTGAATCTGAATCACTGAATCTGAATCACTGAATCTGAATCACTGAGTCTGAATCACTGAGTCTGAATCACTGAGTCTGAATCACAAGAATCAACCAACAAATCAAAATCACCAAACCAAATCACTAAGTCTGAATCACAGAGTCTGAATCACTGAGTCTGAATCACTGAGTCTAAATGGAGATGTAAACAGATGTAAAGGTCAGCTGATCTCTTTTCTGTTTATTAAATTAAATTAAATTGCGCGGCTGTGAGTTTGGCGTTAAAGGCGGGACCCTGGCGGCCGCCGCGCCGGTCGGTGTGGATGTCAGGTGGTGGATGAAAATGAAAGCGGCCCGAGCGTTGACACCGTTATTAATCCCATCTTTAATGCGTAATGAGGTGTGACATTAATATTCGCCGAGCTCTACGTGCAATTTATTAAGTACCGCAATTAGCATTTCAATTACGGACCTTAAAAGCTGACTTATTAAAAAAATCTAATATCTTCAGAATCGAGAACGAGCGCAGAATTAATCAGGACTCAGGGCTGCAGGTTCTGCAGAGTTCCGCTCGGTTCCTGCGTTTAAGATCCTGCAGATCGATTTCATAAAGCCTTAAAACGCGCGGCGGCGGCGGCGACGGCAACGGCAACGGCGGCATCTCACTGAAACTCCGACCTGCAGCCCATCTGATAAAGAGCTGGAACTTAATCACAGGTTCCTCCTGAACGCAGAACATCCCACAAACTGCTCTCTCTTAGAACCCGCCTCACTGAGACCCATGTTCTGCGTTACTAGGCCAAAACCTCCTCTGAGGAGCGCGGTTTCCGTGGAAACGCGGCATCACCTGAGGCGTAAGCAACACAGAACGCACCGAGGAACGTTCTTTAGAACGCAATCTGAGAGAACCTTCAGACGAAACCAGGACTCCAAAAAGAACTGACAGATAATTCAGACTGTAAACCACAAAACACCTACAGGAACCAGAGGAACCGCAGGCTCCATGAACTAAACCCCCACTGACCCCCTGCACACCCACACTGACCCCGTACTAAACCCACACTGACCCCTTACTAAACCCACACTGACCCCGTACTAAACCCACACTGACCCACACTGACCCCGTACTAAAACCCACACTGACCCCGTACTAAACCCACACTGACCCCTTACTAAACCCACACTGACCCCTTATTAAACCCACACTGACCCCTTATTAAACCCACACTGACCCCGTACTAAACCCACACTGACCCCTTATTAAACCCACACTGACCCCTTATTAAACCCACACTGACCCCGTACTAAACCCACACTGACCCCTTACTAAACCCACACTGACCCCTTATTAAACCCACACTGATCCCGTACTAAACCCACACTGACCCCGTACTAAACCCACACTGACCCCGTACTAAACCCACACTGACCCCTTACTAAACCCACACTGACCCCTTACTAAACCCACACTGACCTCGTACTAAACCCACACTGACCCCTCGCACACCCACACTGACCCCATACTAAACCCACACTGATCCTGTACTAAACCCACACTGATCCCGTATTGAACCCACACTGACCCGTACTAAACACACACTGACCCCTTACTAAACCCACACTGATCCTGTACTAAACCCACACTGACCCCTTACTAAACCCACACTGATCCCGTACTAAACCCACACTGACCCCTTACTAAACCCACACTGATCCCGTACTAAATCCACACTGACCCCTTACTAAACCCACACTGACCCCCTGCACACCCACACTGACCCCGTACTAAACCCACACTGACCCCTAACTAAACCCACACTGACCCCGTACTAAACCCACACTGATACCGTACTAAACCCACACTCACCCCGTACTAAACCCACACTGACCCTGTCCTAAACGCACACTGACCCCGTACTAAACCCACACTGACACCGTACTAAACCCACACTCACCCCTTACTAAACCCACACTGACCCCTTACTAAACCCACACTGACCCGTACTAAACACACACTGACCCCTTACTAAACCCACACTGATCCCGTACTAAACCCACACTGATCCCTTACTAAACCCACACTGATCCCGTACTAAACCCACACTGATCCCGTACTAAACCCACACTGACCCGTACTAAACCCACACTGATCCCTTACTAAACCCACACTGATCCCGTACTAAATCCACACTGACCCCTTACTAAACCCACACTGACCCCCTGCACACCCACACTGACCCCGTACTAAACCCACACTGACCCCTAACTAAACCCACACTGACCCCGTACTAAACCCACACTGATACCGTACTAAACCCACACTCACCCCGTACTAAACCCACACTGACCCTGTCCTAAACGCACACTGACCCCGTACTAAACCCACACTGACACCGTACTAAACCCACACTCACCCCTTACTAAACCCACACTGACCCCTTACTAAACCCACACTGACCCGTACTAAACACACACTGACCCCTTACTAAACCCACACTGATCCCGTACTAAACCCACACTGATCCCTTACTAAACCCACACTGATCCCGTACTAAACCCACACTGATCCCGTACTAAACCCACACTGACCCCGTACTAAACCCACACTGACCCCGTACTAAACCCACACTGACCCGTACTAAACCCACACTGATCCTGTACTAAACCCACACTGACCCCTTACTAAACCCACACTGACCCCGTACTAAACCCACACTGACCCGTACTAAACCCACACTGATCCTGTACTAAACCCACACTGACCCCTTACTAAACCCACACTGACCCCTTACTAAACCCACACTGATCCGGATTTTATTTCATACTGATCGGATTGATTAAACATCAGTTCTGACCCCACACCATCCAAAAGTCCTAGTACTGATCCCGGTACTGATCCCGGTACTGATCCCGGTACTGATCCCGGTACTGATCCCGGTACTGACTGATTCTTGCTGCACTCCTCTTCAGCACGCCCCCTGCTGTTGGTTGAAGTCTTTACGCTTTGTTTAATCCGTTGAACTCCGCTCACAGTGTGTAATCACACAGAGCAGCTGCTTAATTACATAATCAGTCATGTGGGTGGAGGGGGGGGGGGTGATTGTGGGGGGGGGGGCAGCGTCAGCGATTTCATATCGACGATCAGAAGACCTCGCGGCGTCGCGGCGTGATCGAACCGATTTCCGGCGGCCCGTCGCACCGACGACAGCGATGTAATCAGGTCACGTGACCCGCAGAGAGCGCGGCGCAGCATGCGGCGGTTCCGCAGGCGTGCTAACGAGAACGGTATGAAAACAAAACAACGGGAGACGTGTGGAGAACGGGCGGAGCTCGCGAGCGGAGCGTGGAACGCGGCTCTTACCTTCGCTGCAGTCCTTGCCCTGGTAGCCGGTCTCGGAGCAGTCGCAGGTGGGCCGGTCGTTGACCACGCTGCAGACGCCGCCGTTCAGGCAGACGTGCTCGGCCTCGCAGACGTCGCTGCGCACGCCGTGGCTGCCGATGAGCGGCGGTTCCGAGCCGTTGACCCGCAGGCGGCCGATCCAGCCCGCGTACGGCAGCTGGTCCCTGACGGAACCGGACGTGAGGCGGAGGGAGACGGAGCGCACGTCCGGCGGCAGGCCGCCCAAGAACAGGTTACTGAAGACCGTCATGTCCCGCCGCTTCGACTCCGCCTCCACCCACTTGACCTCCTCGTCCACTATCAGCGTGGTGTTCTTGAAGTTCCGCCGCACCACCACCGAGTGCCAGCGGCCGTCGTCCACGGCGGTGTCGGACAGCACGGCGGCCGGCTTGGCGCAGAAGATGGAGAAGCGCAGGTTCAGGCGCCCGTTGTGCAGCAGCAGCTCCAGGAAGTCGCAGAAGCCCTCGTCGTCGAAGTAGACCATCAGGCCGTGGGCGCTCCTGGTCTTCATGTTGAAGCTCATCTCGCTCTCGCAGCAGGCGTTCCACATGGGGAACCGCGCCCACTGGCCCTCGGCCCCCGTGAACTCCATGCTGGCGCCCATGTCCAGCAGGCAGCACACCAGCAGGCTGAGCCACACCATCTGCGCCCCGGTGCGCACCGAGAGGCCCATCGCCGTCGGGAAAGGGTTCAGGAACTAACGTGACACTCAAAGGAACTAGGGGCCCTCAGTTCTCCGGTCCTAAAGAGCGCGTGGGCTTCCTGTGGAGACTGAACATCATTCGGTTCACACGGGCATTCGGAACTCTCAGAACCCGGACGGGTTTCTCACGGCGCCCATCGGAACAGCGGCGGAGTTAATCAGAACCCATCGTGTGGAGGGCGGAGGCCGCGGAACAAAGGCAGACCGCTCAGTGGACTTAACTGCCGGGGCCCCGGAGGGCCTTCAGTGGCCACGCCCCTCAATCACAATCACGATGAGACCTCGATCCGGAACCTGAAAGCAGACGGGAACCATATTTACTTTGAGGAAAGCATAAGAAGAACCAAACAAGCGGAACTTGTTTTAGCAGAACCATGACGGTGGACGGTGGAACCTCGGCAGGTGATGAAACAGGAAGTGACCCGCAGGTGAGCTCATTACACGCCGCTGTTACGGGATGTGTGTTTTTAACATGACGGCGGTCTAAAGGTTAAAGGTTCCACTCGCAGAACCTTCATTTGGTCTCTGACCGGGTCATGACTTCAGCACACGGATCGGACGATTATCACCACGGAACCTTTACTCTGCTAAATGCTAACTGTGATTAGCAACAAGAACCACAACGTTCCAAAACGGGTTCCGTTCAAAAGCTTTAACATTTATTATTCACACCGAACCTCATTAATATTCAAATATGCAAACTGACTGCACAGCATCTCATTAACCAGCCCTGCTGGGTTTAACTGATCCAGCATCTCAAGGTTAAATTGATCCAGCATCTCAGGGTTAAATTGATCCAGCATCTCAGAGTTAACCTGATCCAGCATCTCAGAGTTAACCTGATCCAGCATCTCAGAGTTAACCTGATCCAGCATCTCAGAGTTAACCTGATCCAGCATCTCAGAGTTAAACTGATCCAGCACCACAGAGTTAACCTGATCCAGCAGCTCAGAATTAACCTGATCCAGCATCTCAGAGTTAACCTGATCCAGCACAACAGGGTTAACCTGATCCAGCATCTCAGAGTTAACCTGATCCAGCATCTCAGAGTTAACCTGATCCAGCACCACAGAGTTAACCTGATCCAGCAGCTCAGAATTAACCTGATCCAGCATCTCAGAGTTAACCTGATCCAGCACCACAGGGTTAACCTGATCCAGCATCTCAGAGTTAACCTGATCCAGCACCACAGAGTTAACCTGATCCAGCAGCTCAGAATTAACCTGATCCAGCATCTCAGGGTTAACCTGATCCAGCACCACAGGGTTAACCTGATCCAGCAGCTCAGAATTAACCTGATCCAGCATCTCAGAGTTAACCTGATCCAGCACCACAGGGTTAACCTGATCCAGCATCTCAGAGTTAACCTGATCCAGCATTTCAGAGTTAACCTGATCCAGCATCTCAGAATTAACCTGATCCAGCATTTCAGAGTTAAACTGATCCAGCATCTCAGGGTTAACCTGATCCAGCACCACAGGGCTAACCTGATCCAGCATCTCAGAGTTAAACTGATCCAGCATCTCAGAGTTAAACTGATCCAGCATCTCAGAGTTAAACTGATCCAGCATTTCAGAGTTAAACTGATCCAGCATCTCAGAATTAACCTGATCCAGCATTTCAGAGTTAAACTGATCCAGCATCTCAGAATTAACCTGATCCAGCACCACAGGGTTAACCTGATCCAGCATCTCAGGGTTAACCTGATCCAGCATCTCAGGGTTAACCTGATCCAGCACCACAGGGTTAACCTGATCCAGCATCTCAGGGTTAACCTGATCCAGCATCTCAGGGTTAACCTGATCCAGCACCACAGGGTTAACCTGATCCAGCATCTCAGAGTTAACCTGATCCAGCATCTCAGAGTTAACCTGATCCAGCATCTCAGAGTTAACCTGATCCAGCACCACAGGGTTAACCTGATCCAGCATCTCAGAGTTAACCTGATCCAGCATCTCAGAGTTAACCTGATCCAGCATCTCAGAGTTAACCTGATCCAGCACCACAGGGCTAACCTGATCCAGCACCACAGGGTTAACCTGATCCAGCACCACAGGGTTAACCTGATCCAGCACCACAGGGTTAACCTGATCCAGCACCACAGGGTTAACCTGATCCAGCATCTCAGAGTTAACCTGATCCAGCATCTCAGAATTAACCTGATCCAGCATTTCAGAGTTAAACTAATCCAGCATCTCAGAGTTAACCTGATCCAGTATCTCAGGGTTAACCTGATCCAGCATCTCAGAGTTAAACTAATCCAGCATCTCAGAGTTAACCTGATCCAGCACCACAGGGTTAACCTGATCCAGCATCTCAGAGTTAACCTGATCCAGCATCTCAGAGTTAACCTGATCCAGCATCTCAGAGTTAACCTGATCCAGCATTTCAGAGTTAAACTAATCCAGCATCTCAGAGTTAACCTGATCCAGTATCTCAGGGTTAACCTGATCCAGCATCTCAGAGTTAAACTAATCCAGCATCTCAGAGTTAACCTGATCCAGCACCACAGGGTTAACCTGATCCAGCATCTCAGAGTTAACCTGATCCAGCATCTCAGAGTTAACCTGATCCAGCATCTCAGAGTTAACCTGATCCAGCATCTCAGAGTTAACCTGATCCAGCATCTCAGAGTTAACCTGATCCAGCATCTCAGGGTTAACCTGATCCAGCATCTCAGGGTTAACCTGATCCAGCACAACAGGGTTAACCTGATCCAGCATCTCAGAGTTAACCTGATCCAGCACCACAGGGCTAACCTGATCCAGCACCACAGGGTTAACCTGATCCAGCACCACAGGGTTAACCTGATCCAGCATCTCAGGGTTAACCTGATCCAGCATCTCAGGGTTAACCTGATCCAGCACAACAGGGTTAACCTGATCCAGCATCTCAGAGTTAAACTAATCCAGCATCTCAGAGTTAACCTGATCCAGCATCTCAGAGTTAACCTGATCCAGCATCTCAGAGTTAACCTGATCCAGCATCTCAGAGTTAACCTGATCCAGCATCTCAAAGTTAACCTGATCCAGCACCACAGGGTTAACCTGATCCAGCACCACAGGGTTAACCTGATCCAGCACCACAGGGTTAACCTGATCCAGCAGCTCAGAATTAACCTGATCCAGCACCACAGAGTTAACCTGATCCAGCATCTCAGAGTTAACCTGATCCAGCACCACAGGGTTAACCTGATCCAGCATCTCAGAGTTAACCTGATCCAGCATCTCAGAGTTAACCTGATCCAGCATCTCAGAGTTAACCTGATCCAGCACCACAGAGTTAACCTGATCCAGCATCTCAGGGTTAACCTGATCCAGCATCTCAGAGTTAACCTGATCCAGCATTTCAGAGTTAACCTGATCCAGCATCTCAGAGTTAACCTGATCCAGCATCTCAGAGTTAACCTGATCCAGCATCTCAAAGTTAACCTGATCCAGCACCACAGGGTTAACCTGATCCAGCACCACAGGGTTAACCTGATCCAGCACCACAGGGTTAACCTGATCCAGCAGCTCAGAATTAACCTGATCCAGCACCACAGAGTTAACCTGATCCAGCATCTCAGAGTTAACCTGATCCAGCACCACAGGGTTAACCTGATCCAGCATCTCAGAGTTAACCTGATCCAGCACCACAGGGTTAACCTGATCCAGCATCTCAGAGTTAACCTGATCCAGCATCTCAGAGTTAACCTGATCCAGCACCACAGGGTTAACCTGATCCAGCATCTCAGAGTTAACCTGATCCAGCATCTCAGAGTTAACCTGATCCAGCACCACAGGGTTAACCTGATCCAGCACCACAGGGTTAAACTGATCCAGTGCAGCATTGCTGGTTTAAACATATTTAGCACAAAGAATTAACATCACAATTATAAAAATAATCCAGCAGCATGGGTGATGTTGGTGATGTTGGTGGTGGTCATGATGGTGGTGATGGTGGTGGTAATGAAGGTGATAATGGTCATGGTGGTGGCAGTGATGGTCATGATGATGGTCTTGGTGGTGATAATGGTGATGCTGATGGTGGTGATGGTGGTCGTCATGGTGATGATGGTCGTGATGGTGATGATGGTGATGATGGTGGCGGTGGTGATGATGATCGTGATGGTGATGGTGATGATGGTGGTGATGATGGTCTAGGTGGTGGTGGAGGCAGTGTTGATGATGATGATGATGATGGTGGTAATGATGATGGTGATCGTGATGGTGATGAAGGTGTTGATGATGGTGATAGTCGTGTTGGTGATGAAGGTGTTGGTGATGATGATAGTCGTGGTGGTGATGAAGGTGTTGGTGATGATGATAGTCGTGGTGGTGATGGTGGTGATGATGGTCGTGATGGTGATGATGGTGGCGGTGGTGGTGATGATTTAGGTGGTGGTGTAGGCGGTGATGTTGATGGTGGTGATGATGATGATAGTCGTGGTGGTGATGGTGGTGTTGGTGATGATGATGGTGATAGTCGTGGGGGTGTTGTTGATGATGATGATGGTGGTGGTGATGATGGTGATAGTCGTGGTGGTGATGGTGGTGATAGTCGTGGTGGTGATGGTGGTGTTGGTGATGATGATGGTGGTGATGATGATGGTGATAGTCGTGGTGGTGATGGTGATGGTCTAGGTGTTGGTGATGGTGGTGTTGGTGGTGATGATGGTGAAGATGATGGTGATAGTCGTGGTGGTGATGGTGATGATGATGGTGGTGATGATGATGATGATGATGGTGATAGTCGTGGTGGTGATGATGGTGAGGATGATGGTGGTGATGATGATGATGATGGTGGTGATAGTTGTGGTGGTGATGGTGGTGTTGTTGATGATGGTGATGATGATGGTGATAGTCGTGGTGGTGATGGTGATGGTGATAGTTTAGGTGTTGGTGATGGTGGTGTTGGTGGTGATGATGATGATGGTGGTGGTGATGATTTAGGTGGTGGTGTAGGCGGTGATGTTGATGGTGGTGATGATGATAGTCGTGGTGGTGATGGTGGTGTTGTTGATGATGGTGATGGTGATAGTCGTGATGGTGATGGTGGTGGTGATGATGATGGTGATAGTCGTGGTGGTGATGGTGATGATGATGGTCTAGGTGTTGGTGATGGTGGTGTTGGTGATGATGGTGATGATGATGATGGTGATAGTCGTGGTGGTGATGATGGTGATGATGATGATGGTGATAGTCGTGGTGGTGATGGTGATAGTAGTGTTGGTGATGGTGGTGATGATGGTGATGATGATGGTGATAGTCGTGGTGGTGATGGTGGTGATGGCAGTAGTGCTGTGAGAGGGTTAACATCCCGTTCCGTGGTTCTCAGTGAGATGAACGAGATTCCGAATGCGTCAGCGCTACGTCTGCAAGAAATCCATCTGTGACTGAAGCATTGATAAAGAACCCGTCATGAACTCGTCCTCAGTGAGACGTCAGTCAGGGTTCTGCCGTGACATCCGCGTCTGAAACCCACAGCGCCGGCGCACAGGGAACCCAGCTAAGGGTTCTCAAATAGCGGAACCAGTTCCTGATTGCCGGGGAGAACCTTGCACTGAAAGGTTCTCTGCTTTTCCGGCGTGTTTGTTGTGGGAGGTGGAGGTTTCAGCGGGAGAACCTTTAAATGAAGGTCCTCTAAAATAAAGCCACATCTTTGTTTTTAACGAACCTTTGTGATGTCACAATACCCTTTAATAAAGGTTCTGTTTTCAGTACTGACGTTCTAACCGAACACAGATGGGAACGTTTGGTTGTGGGGGTTCCACGACGCACTCCAAACAACATTTCTCAGCTCCTTAAATCCAGCAACCTCAAAACAGAACAGAGAACCAAAGCAAGCCGTCCGCGGTTCCAGAACCCCAGAACAGAACTGTGCACTTAGAACCCATTCACAAGACAAAAAGAGCAAAGAGATGCTGATGACATCACCGTCTGTACGGAACGAGGCGAGAATTCACCTCCCAAGATCCAACAAAGAGGAGGAACGTGGGGGAACATGGGGAACGTGGGGGAACGTGGGGGAACGCGACTCGTGCAACGTTCAGGATGGTGAGCGGTTTAGAAATCGACACCGACGGACAGAGAGACATCAGAGAGGAACCATGTCAGGAACCTTCCGACTGCCGGGTTCTCCACCTCAGGAGTGCAGAACCCTGAGCTGAGTGTGACATGTATGTGGTGTGACGCCGACAGAACCGAACCCGCATACCTGAAACGCAAGCAACCCCCCCCCCCAAACGCCACCCCCCAAACGCCACCATCTGCCCGGGCTGTCCATCATCACCTCTCAGCCAATCGGGTCACGTTTTTATTCCCGCAGGTTCTGGGTCAGGATTTTATGGAGGAACGGTTCCGAGCGCCTTCGATTGGCTCGCACGGGAAACGCAGAGTCCACTTTAAAAAAAAGATAATAATAATAATAATAATAATAATAATAACAACAATCATCATAATAAATTAATTTATTCATGAGCTTTAATGATTTAAATATCGAATTATTTTTGAAACGAGGTCCGGTTCTGAAATTCGGGACTTTATGGAGATGAGAACGAGGTTCTGAGGTTCTGAGGTTCCGAGGCTAAAATAAGAGAGAGCGAGCAGGAGGAAGATGAGGAGGATGAGGAGGATGAGTCAGATGCGGATCTGTGGGCAAACTGAGAGACGAAGAACCGAACCGAACCGAACCGAACCGGATCATTAAGGTTCGGTAATTAATGCGCAAAGCGCCGGGGGGATGAGGATGAGGATGAGGATGAGGATGAGGAGGTGTCGGGGGGTCTCAATCGGCGGCGTTCAGACGCAGATTTACCTTGACGCGCTCTCCATGACGCTCCCCTTTGATCTGCCGCCGTCGCTCGCGCAGGCTCCCCCGCGTCGAGCGGAGCGCCGGGTCTCTGTTTCACGGAGCGCACGCGCGCGGTCCGCGGCTTCGGGACGCCGGAGAGACGAGGCGCGCGCTTCGGAACGCGGATCCAGCAACAACACACACACACACACACACACACACACACAAAAGAGTCGACTCGTCGGAAAAAACACGGAGTCGGTTCGAACCGGAGCCGGAGCCAGAGTCGGAGCGGGAGAGACGCGGCCGCGCGCTGAACAAACGCGTGAACAGAACCGAGCTTCCACCGCGACGCCGTCAGCCGCCGGAGACGCGCGGTCACGTGATCTGCTCCATTAGCGCGCTGATGGGGGGGGGGGAGGTGGGCGGGGCCGGGCGCAGGGAGGGGCGTGGCCGCTGCAGCACCGTGGACAGCGCCGCGGCGCGGCCCGTCATCACCGCGGTCACCGGACCGTTCGGCTGAGATCAAAGCAATTAGCGCCGAACTATGACGTAACGGAGCGTAGAGCGTCCTCATACATCCCACACAATAAGTGCCTACGTCACACATGAGAACGTGCACGTTTTCTAAAATAAATAAATAAGAAAACGTTCTCAGAATTATTCTTTAGAACTTTACAAATAGAACCCCAAACTCAGCAGAGAACCCTTTGATGTCAAATGTTATTATTCTGTTTTTAATCTTATATTGTGGACATGGACGCTACATGGAGAACGTATTCAGATCAGAACGCAGAACACAAAAGCCGTTGGATGAGAAAGAACGTGACATAACATCATCATAACATCAACATAACCATAACATAACCATAACACAACATCAACACAACATCATCATAACATCATCATAACATTACAAACATAACATCAACATAACCTCAACACAACATCAACATAACCTCAACACAACATCAACATAACATCACAAACATAACATCAACATAACATCAACACATCAACCTAACATCAACATCACCATAACATCAACACAACATCAGCATAACATCAACATAACATTAACATAACCATAACATAACCATAACACATCAACACAACATCATCATAACATCATCATAACATCAACATAACATCACAAACATAACATCAACATAACATCAACACAACATCAACCTAACATCAACATCACCATAACATCAACACAACATCAGCATAACATCAACATAACATCAACATAACCATAACATAACCATAACACATCAACACAACATCATCATAACATCAACATAACATCACAAACATAACATCAACATAACATCAACACAACATCAACCTAACATCAACATCACCATAACATCAACATAACATCACAAACATAACATCAACATAACATCAACATAACCTCAACACAACATCAACATAACATCACAAACATAACATCAACATCACAAACATAACATCAACACAACATCAACCTAACATCAACATCACCATAACATCAACACAACATCAGCATAACATCACAAACATAACATCAACATAACATCAACACAACATCAACATAACATCACAGACATAACATCAACATACCATCAACACAACATCAGCATAACATCACAAACATAACATCAACATAACCATAACATCAACATCACCATAACATCAACATCACCATAACATCAACACAACATCAACATAAACTCACAACCTTCTGCCTCTCCCTGAGCTACCTCACCCTCTGACTGAGCCAGCCGGACCAATGGGACGATCTAGAACGGAGATCGTGAAGCAGAACGTCTCATCCATCATCTGACCTCAGCCTGCTCTGCCCAGCATCTTCAGAGCAGCCCACCCTGTGCCAACAACCATGCCGTATTCAACCTCACGCCCATGTAATGCTGGTTTGGTACCTAATAAAGGGGCCGGGAACTCCATGGTTCTTCATCTGTACCTCGGTTCTGCGAGTGGAGCGGAGCTTCACACTCCACATCAGAGAGAACCTTTAAAGGGAGCATAATTATGAACACCCCCGAAATCAAACGCCGGCAGATCCCCACAGAACCCGTCTTTAGATCCTCCATCCTGAAGCGCCGGTGGAACCGTGTTTCATTTCCAAACGCCCTCTCTCTCCCTCTTTAAATCAGAGCGGAACTTTCAGAAGGTCCACCACTGACATCGGAAACCCAGAGAACCGTGAGCTTAGAACCCATTCACCAGACTAAACGGCCGATGACGTCACCGTCTGTACGGAACGAGGCGGGAATTCACCTCCCAAGATCCACCAAGGAGGAGGAACGTGGGGGAACGTGGGGTAACATGGGGGACGTGGGGGAACGTGGGGGAACATGGGGAACGTGGGGGAAACTTGGGGGAACTTGAGTGAACGTGGGTGAACGTGGGTGAACTTGGATGAATGTGGGGAACATAGAGAACGTTGGGAAACGCGGGGGAACTTGGTGGAACGTGGGGGAATGTGGGGAATGTGGGGGAATGTGGGGAACGTGGGGGAATGTGGGGGAACATGGGGAAACTTGGGGGAACGTGGGGAATGTGGGGACACTTCGGGAATATGGGGGAATGTGGGGGAACTTGGGGAACATGGAGAACGTGGGGGAACTTGGGGAAACTTGGGGAATGTGGGGGAACGTGGAGAACATGGAGAACGTGGAGGATGTGGGGAACTTGGGGGAACGTGGGGAACGTTGGGAAACGTGGGGGAACGTGAGCCGTGCGACGTTCCGGATGGCGAGCGGATCAGAAATCAACGCTGACTGACCGAGAGACATCAGAGAGGAACCATGTCAGGAACCTTCTGACTGTCGGGTTCTCCACCTCTGGAGAGCAGAACCCTGAGCTGAGCCTGAGCCTGTATGTGACGTGACGCCGACACCTTCGGAACCTCCAGAGGAACCATCCATCTCTGCAGGACGCAGACGCCAAGAACTTCAGAAAGTTCCATTCTGTTGCCCTCTATGTTCCTCTATTTGCCCTTTTCTTGGTTCTCAGATCAGAACGCCCACAGAACCCACGCAGAACCCCCGCAGAACCACAGGAGGAGGTGTTGGTTTGCTGTGCCTCGTCCTTCAGGTCACCTGATCCGTTCTAACTCTGGCTGAAACTGTAATAGCTTTCCGGAGAACGTACTCATTTTTAATGGCCCACGGTTCCGTCGGTGGACTTTTGGGCGGTCAGGGTTCAGAGACGTAAACACTATTACGCTCTACACTGCGACACAGATTTGATTGTGTTGGCGGAACCGGTTCTCGAGCGGAGC
>JAFMOC010000462.1:222500-230000 GCA_019802505.1 Corydoras sp. C115
TCGGGTGAGGGGACGGGCGGAGTCAGGTGAGGGAATGGGCGGGGGGACGGGCGAGGGGACGGGCGGAGTCGGGTGAGGGGACGGGCGAGGGGACAGCGGAGTCGGGTGAGGGGGACGGGGCGGAATCGGGTGAGGGGACGGGCGAGGGGACGGGCGGAGTCGGGTGAGGGGACGGGCGAGGGGACAGCGGAGTCGGGTGAGGGGACGGGCGGAATCGGGTGGGGACGGGCGAGGGGACGGGCGGAGTCGGGTGAGGGGACGGGCGGGGGGACGGGTGGAGTCGGGTGAGGGGACGGGTGGGGGGAACGGGTGGAGTCGGGTGAGGGGACGGGCGAAGGGGACGGGCGGAGTCGGGTGAGGGGACGGGCGGGGGACGGGCGGAGTCGGGTGAGGGAATGGGCGGGGGGACGGGCGGAGTCGGGTGAGGGGACGGGCGGGAGTCGGGTGAGGGGACGGGCGGGGGGACGGGCGGAGTCGTGTGAGGGGACGGGCGGAGTCGGGCGGGGGGACGGGGGGAGTCGGGTGAGGGGACGGGCGGGGGGGACGGGCGGAGTCGGGTGAGGGGACGGGCGGAGTCGGGCGGGGGGGGGGGGGGGGACGGAGGCCGAGTCGGGTGAGGGGACATGCGGAGTCGGGTGAGGGGACGGGTGAGGGGACGGGCGGAGTCGGGTGAGGGGACGGGCGGAGTCGGGTGAGGGAATGGGCGGGGGGATGGGCGGAGTCGGGTGAGGGGACGGGCGGGGGACGGGCGGAGTCGGGTGAGGGGGACGGGCGGAGTCGGGCGGGGGGACGGGCGGAGTCGGGTGAGGGGACATGCGGAGTCGGGTGAGGGGACGGGTGAGGGGACGGGCGGAGTCGGGTGAGGGGACGGGCGGAGTCGGGTGAGGGAATGGGCGGGGGGGATGGGCGGAGTCGGGTGACGCGGGGGACGGGCGGGGGGACGGGCGGAGTCGGGTGAGGGGACGGGCGGGGGAACGGGGCGGAGTCGGGGTGAGGGGACGGGCGGGGGGACGGGCGGAGTCGGGTGAGGGAATGGGGGCGGGGGGATGGGCGGAGTCGGGTGAGGGGACGGGCGAGGGGACGGGCGGAGTCGGGTGAGGGGACGGGCGGGGGAACGGGCGGAGTCGGGTGAGGGGACGGGCGGGGGGACGGGCGGAGTCGGGTGAGGGGACGGGCGGGGGGACGGGCGGAGTCGGGTGAGGGGACGGGCGGGGGGACGGGCGGAGTCGGGTGAGGGAATGGGCGGGGGGACGGGCGGAGTCGGGTGAGGGAATGGGCGGGGGGACGGGCGGAGTCGGGTGAGGGGGGACGGGCGGTGGGACGGGCGGAGTCGGGTGAGGGAATGGGCGGGGGGATGGGCGGAGTCGGGTGAGGGGACGGGCGGGGGGACGGACGGAGTCGGGTGAGGGAATGGGCGGGGGGATGGGCGGAGTCGGGTGAGGGGACGGGCGGGGGGACGGGCGGAGTCGGGTGAGGTTGGGCGTTTGTTAATTGCAGAATAATTAATAAGCGTTTCTGATGACGGCGTCACGCCGACGGACGGACGGCGCGTTTTGAAGGAGATCAAAGAGAAAAGCTGGTCTCAGCGTCTGCCTTTGATCTCCCCCCCCGATGTCCTCCTCCCCCCCGCAGGCGGCCGTGACGGACGGCCCCGCCCTCGCTGCACGCTCAGCGCTTCTGAGAGCTCAGACCCGCTGCTGTCTGCCCCATCGACACCCCACGACCCCCTCACCCAGCGCCGGGCGACGCTCCACCCGCCCCACACCCGCCGCACGGCAGATTTAAATGTGCACGGACGTTGTCTCGGTACCCGACCGGCAGGGTTCCACCCAAAAATCATCAGACTGCCGTCACAAAGTCGACGGCTCCTCCGTATCGACCGAGCTGTCGACGTTCAGCATCAGATTTCAGGAAATGCACTCTGAGGAGGAGCGGGGGGGGCTGCCCCCCCCCCCATGTTCTGCAGAACATACAGTGAGAACACCCCACAGTGTACACTGTAAATATCTGACACAGCAGCATGATGCCTTAGTGTTTGGCATGTTCTCCTCTAAGTGTTGGGGATCCAGGTTTGAATCCCAATCTGGCTGGAATTTGCATGTTCTCCCTGTGTTCACCATGGGTATCCTCCAGTCTTTTCCTAAAGGCCAGAGAGTGAGAGGTGAGAGTGAGTGTGAAAAATTGGTGTCCTGCCCTGGGTGTATCTGCCCCCCCACCCCCCCCCACCGACACAGTAATAGAGGATAAAGCAGAAAATAATGAATGAATAATAGTATGCTATATATTTCTACTATAGGAACAGGATATAGTATAGTGTTTTATGATACAGTATAGTGTAGCATAGTATAATATGGTGTAGTATATGGTACAGTATAGTATAATGTATAGTATAATATAGTATGGTATAGTGTAGTATAGTACAATATGGTGTAGTATAATATAGTATGGTGTAGTATAGTACAATATGGTGTAGTATAGTGTAACATGGTGTAGTATAGTATAGTACAATATGGTGTAGTATAGTATAGTATGGTATAGTATAATATGGAATAGTGTAGTATAGTATAATATGGTGTAGTACTGTATAATATGGTATAGTGTAGTGGTAGTATAGTATAATATGGTGTAGTACTGTATAGTATGGTATAGTGTAGTGGTAGTATAGTACAATATGGTGTAGTACTGTATAGTATGGTATAGTGTAGTATAATATGGTATAGTGCTGTATAGTATGGTATAGTGTAGTATAGTGGTAGTATAGTATAATACTGTATAATATGGTATAGTGTAGTATAATATGGTATAGTGCTGTATAGTATGGTATAGTGTAGTATAGTATGGAATAGTGTAGAATAATATGGTGTAGTACTGTATAGTATGGTATAGTGTAGTATAATATGGTATAGTACTGTATAGTATGGTATAGTGCTGTATAATATGGTATAGTGGTAGTATAGTACTGTATAGTATGGTATAGTGTAGTATAATATGGTGTAGTATAGTGTAACATGGTGTAGTACAGTATAGTACAATATGGTGTAGTATATTATAGTATAATATGATATAGTATAATATGGAATAGTGTAGTATAGTATAATATGGTGTAGTACTGTATAATATGGTATAGTGTAGTGGTAGTATAGTATAATATGGTGTAGTACTGTATAGTATGGTATAGTGTAGTGGTAGTATAGTACAATATGGTGTAGTACTGTATAGTATGGTATAGTGTAGTATAATATGGTATAGTGCTGTATAGTATGGTATAGTGTAGTATAGTGGTAGTATAGTATAATACTGTATAATATGGTATAGTGTAGTATAATATGGTATAGTGCTGTATAGTATGGTAAAGTGTAGTATAGTATGGAATAGTGTAGAATAATATGGTGTAGTACTGTATAGTATGGTATAGTGTAGTATAATATGGTATAGTACTGTATAGTATGGTATAGTGCTGTATAGTATGGTATAGTGGTAGTATAGTACTGTATAGTATGGTATAGTGTAGTATAATATGGTATAGTGCTGTATAGTATGGTATAGTGTAGTATAATATGGTATAGTGTAGTATAGTATAATATAGTATAGCGGTAGTATAGTATAATATGGTGTAGTAATGTATAGTATGGTATAGTGTAGTATAATATGGTATAGTGTAGTATAGTATAATATGGTGTAGTAATGTATAGTATGGTATAGTGTAGTATAATATGGTATAGTGTAGTATAGTATAATATGGTGTAGTAATGTATAGTATGGTATAGTGTAGTATAATATAGTATAGTGGTAGTATAGTATAATATGGTGTAGTAATGTATAGTATGGTATAGTGTAGTATAATATAGTATAGTGGTAGTATAGTATAATATGGTGTAGTAATGTATAGTATGGTATAGTGTAGTATAATATGGTATAGTGTAGTATAGTATAATATGGTGTAGTAGTAATGTATAGTATGGTATAGTGTAGTATAGTATAATATGGTGTAGTAATGTATAGTATGGTATAGTGTAGTATGGTGAGAGTGTAACATTTAAATAAAACTATTTAATGCAGCGATCAGATCTGAATGAAGGACAGCAGCTCTAGTTTGGCTTTAGCCCAGTGTGTGTGTGTGTGTGTGTGTGTGTGTGTGTGTGTGTGTGTGTGTGTGTGTGTGCGTGAGTGCGTGTGTGTGTGTGTGAGTGTGTGTATGAGTGTGTGTGAGTTCCTGACCACCTCCTCCTTGGTTCAGCTGGACGTCCCATAGCTGCTGCATTGTTTATGAGCAGCAGATTGCTATGGAGATACGGAGACGCCTGCAGCACTCTAATGAGGCTGAGCAGCACCGGAGCCGGTCAGCGGGGCCCCGGAGCGCCGGCCCCTGACGCACTGGCCTCTGATAAGGTCAATGAAGATGATACATGCCTGTTGATGTTCGCTGAGTGCAGCGAGACCCTCCTTCGCTCCTGTTCTCCTCCACGTCTGCTCACAGATTACTAATGCGTCTGTGGGGGGGGGGGGGGGGGGGGGGGGCGCCGCGGTCATTCACAATAAAATATAAACACAACCGCGACAGGTCCACTCAGGAAGTTCGGACGACATCGCGGCTTCGGTCCACAGACGAGCCAATGAGGAAACACGGCTACGGCACCGGATGACCACCGGCAGAGGTCGCCAGCACGGGGCCCCGGGGCCCTGCTCACCCACAGGGTCACCCGCAGAACGTGTCCTACAAATAACACCGATATCAATACGGCTAAACGTACGATGTTTTTCATAAAGTGGACATCGAACGGAAAAAACATCAGGAAATTTAGAGAATTACATTCATCCATCCATCATCTTCTGCTTTGTTCTCTATAAGGGTCGAGGGGGGGGGTTCCCCATGCCCATCCAGGGGAGAACGTTTTGGGTGCTGGGCAGATACACCCAGGAGAGGGGGGCAATCTATCGCTGGACACACACTCACACACACAGACACTCTCTATATGGGGCAATTTGGAGAACTCAATTGACCTTGATCCATGTTTTGGACTGTGGGAGGAAACCGGAGAACCCGGAGGAAACCCACGCGGACACGGGGAGAACATGGAAACTCCACCCAGATGGGGATTCGAACCGGGAATCCCTAGTGCTGAGAGGAGAACATGCTAAACCACTAAGCCACCGTGCCACCTAGAGTTACATTTCGTTTTTATTATTATAATTATTATCATTCATTCATTATCTCCCGCTTTATCCTCTATTAGGGTCGCGGGGGGGGGGGGGGTTCCCCATGCCCATCCAGGGGAGAACGTTTCGGGCGCTGGGCAGATACACCCAGGACAGGGCGCCAATCCATCGCTGGGTAGACACTCACACACACTCTATATGGGGCAATTTAGAGAACTCAATTAACTTGATCCATGTTTTTGGACTGTGGGAGGAAACCGGAGAACCCGGAGGAAACCCACGCGGACACGGGGAGAACATGGAGAGTCCACCCAGATGGGGATTCGAACCGGGAATCCCTAGAGCTGAGAGGAGAACATGCTAAACCACTAAGCCACCGTGCCACATTTCGTTATTATTATTATTATAATTATTATTAATATAAACGATCAGCCGCAGAGTAAGAAAGTTACTTATTTGCATTTTGCGGCGTCCCGAAATCGTTTACATGTAATTTAATAAATCGTGACTGAATGCAGAACAAACTTCACCTTTAATCTGTTTTAATTCTGACTCTCGTTAACAGAATCACAACGAGCCGGTCAAGGTAGCGTGTATAAAATGTGCAACGTATAAAAAATGTTGATGGGGCCTATCCCGGCGCTTTTACCTCACGAACTTAAATCCTCTCCACTGAAGTTGAGATGGAGGTTCGGGTGGAGAGCGGCGTTCTGTAAACAGAGCGTCTCCGGTGATGAGCCGCTGGTCCTCCTCGTGAGGTTCTGATGGAGGTTCTCCGTGTTCTCCTGCGTCCCCCCCCCTCCCCGGTGCAGAGCTGTTATTGAGCAGAGCAGAGGAGCTCCAGATGGCTCGGCTTGTTCAAAGCCCATCGCACCGTGACCAACACCCCCCCCCCCCCCCCCCCCCGGGACCACTGCAGGGCTCAGACCTGCCCCCCCCCCCCATTAATACTCCATCCTACATCAGTCCTCAACCTCACAGCTTTCTCATTCGAGGTATGAGGTGTGTGTGTGTGTGTGTGTGTGTGTGTGTATGAGGAGTGTGTGTGTGACGTGTATGTGGTGTGTGTATGAGATGTGTGTGTGTGTATGTATGAGGAGTGTGTGTGTGTGTGTATGAGGAGTGTGTGTGTGTGTGTGAGTGTGACGTGTATGTGGTGTGTGTATGAGGTGTGTGTGTGTGTATGTATGAGGAGTGTGTGTGTGTGTGTATGAGGAGTGTGTGTGTGTGTGTGAGTGTGACGTGTATGTGGTGTGTGTATGAGGTGTGTGTGTGTGTATGTATGAGGAGTGTGTGTGCGTGTGAGTGTGGTGTGTATGTGGTGTGTGTATGAGGTGTGTGTGTGTGGTGTGTATGAGGAGTGTGTGTGTGTGGTGTGTATGAGGAGTGTGTGTGTGTGTATGAGGAGTGTGTGTGTGTGTATGATGAGAGTGTGTGTGTGGTGTGTATGAGGTGTGTGCATGTGTGTGTATGAGGAGTGTGTGTGTGTGTGTGTGTGTGTATGAGGAGGTGTGTGTGTGTGTGTGTGTGTATGAGGAGGTGTGTGTGTGTGTATGAGGTGTGTGCATGTGTGTGTATGAGGAGTGTGTGTGTGTGAGGAGTGTATGTGGTGTGTGTATGAGGTGTGTGTGTGTATGAGGAGCGTGTGTGTGTATGAGGTGTGTGTGTGTGTATGAGGAGCGTGTGTGTGTATGAGGAGCGTGTGTGTGTGTGTGTGTGTGTGTGTGGTGTGTGTATGAGGTGTGTGTGTGTATGAGGAGCGTGTGTGTGTATGAGGTGTGTGTGTGTGTATGAGGAGCGTGTGTGTGTGGTGTGTATGAGGTGTGTGTGTGTGTGAGGTGTGTGTGTGTATAAGGTGTGTGTGTGTGTTTGTGTGTGTGCACCTCTGAGGTTTTTGAAGCTTGGGTGTGTGTGTGTGTGTGTGTGTGTTCAGATGGATGGTGTGTGATGGAACTGTAATAATTAATTAATCATGGTTAATGAGGGGGCGTGTATTAAAGAGTTCAGTCAGCTGACTCCACCTCATTCAGGAGCCTCACTCTCTCCTCTGATTGGACGTCCACCCTGATGTGAGGGAGCTGTCAATCAAACACATCCGCTTTGATCATCCAGCTCGGAACTGATTACATCATCATCATCATCATCATCATCTTCTTCATCATCATCATCATGAATATGGATGTGATGATGTCATCGTGCATCACGCTGTAGTGTTGATGTTCTGTTGGTGTCCCGTCTCGGACCATCGCTCCCCGTCCTGGTCCTTGTTCTCGGTTCTCCATGAGCACTCTTTCTTTCCTCTCAGCACTAGGGATTCCCGGTTCGAATCCCAATCTGGGTGGA